>JASCZW010011621.1:0-31394 GCA_034211315.2 Aedes japonicus
ATATATGGTGATTCTAATCAGAGGCATGTAGATTTTATTCCTGATTCTGACAGTCACGAGAGTATTTTACTTCCTGTCGTAGGTGACATAATGATAACATTCCTACAATTTATTTTTGAGAAAAATTGCGGTTTGAGAGGCTCAACCAGACAAACCAACGCAAAAATCAACAAAATTGTTACTTTAGATTTTTTTATTAACGAACATACATGAAGACTGCTGTGTTAGTGAATCTCTTTCTCCCTCATGTGGAAAAAACGAAACTTTTCCACACTGCTATAGAGTTTTCAATTCTCGTAACACAACAACGTTATTAATTCTAACCATTGCTATTGCGAGAATAAGTTCGACTTTTAACAAGGCTAATCCATGACAATAATATTGCTAGACACAAATTGAACAACAGCTAACCGGCAACTCAGTTCTTCAAGAATGAAGAAAATGTTGAATATTACGCAGTGGAGATTTTTTACAAAATCTTGCTTGCAGATCAATTACTATGGAGTGATGTCCCACGCACGAGAAGGTCGACGACAATTACAACTCAAAGAATCCAGATCTGGTTCTATACCGACAAATCATCAATCTTAAAAATCGGAATACAGGCTCTGTAAAACATATAGAAAAATATGCAACAATCAAGCTGACGATACTACGTATACGCCGTGATGGACCATTTGTGTCTCAACTTAATTGTACGCTATCTACTGCTGCACTTGCGTACACAACAACACGTAATACGGAACAAATCAAATCATGTCCATCTAAAAATTTTTCTCAATTATGTAAAGAAACTGAAACTGAAATCTGACAGCTTTCCACCACTGCAATGACTTTGGATGAAAGCGAAGGCAATGATTCAGAAGACATTTGTAATCTTCTTGCGACATTTTTTCAAGAAACTTATTCTAAGTATTCGGATACAGATCGGGATTTTCGAATACTTTCTACATACTTCTCCAGATTGTTCAAATAATGCAGTTGTTAGTCACATACATGACCACGACGTTCCTGTCAGGTCCTCCATGACTTGGATGCTTCCTGAAGGTCCCGGGCACAGATGGAATCTCGCCAATATTTATGAAAAAATTGTGCAGTTGAGCTTACATCCCCTTTATTTTTTGCTGTTCAAAAAGTCATCTTGCATCCGGTAAATTGCAGCAGAATGGCAAATCTGGCAAGAAAAATCCGATATTCGAAAATTAATATCGTGGAAATTGCAACATTATCGAGCATTCCAAAATCCTTTTCGAATCAATTATAAACAAAAATATGTTTAATCAAGTCAAGAACATAAAAATAACCAACGCACAACATGGCTTTTCAAGGGACGTTCAACAGCTCGCTGCAAACCTCCGCGTTCGAATTTGTTGATCATCTCATTGAAAGCAATGGACAGTGGCTATTACGCAGAATCTCTTTATACCGATTTCAGCAAAAGCGTTTGATTAAACTTGACATTTCCCATGTTGATTTTCAAGCTTGAAAAAATAGGAATTGAGCCAAGACTCCTCAACCGGATTGAGTCATGCCTGACAGATCGCCGTTGTGCCAAATAGTTATGATTCAATGATAAAAAATCAAATCCTATTAAAGTCACATCTGGTGTTCCTCAAGGTCTCACACCTGGGTCCACTTCTTTTCATCTTATATGTTAACGATATATCTTTTGTTTTAAAGAAATCTAAGAGTTCTGCAGTATATTGCTGTACGAGCCGATATTGCTATTTTTGAAACTAAGAAAACGATAATGATATAAATGTATTTGAGAATGAAATCCAGGTCTCTTTGCGTGCTGGTGTTGTGAAAGCTTGTTAGTGCTGTCAGAATGTAAAAAAATGTAAATCTATAACTTATAGTCAATGGAAAGCGAAGCACACCAAGTATTTCGAATGTTCTCTAGAAATCAAAATATTAAAAAATGTAATAAAATAAGAGATTTAGGAATAATTTAGAGATACTAAATTGACATTGCTAGGGATCATTATAACTTTTACACAATTCATAGAGCAAGTTAAATATGCTAAATTTCATACAAACGTTTTTGGCCATACAACTTCCATAGGACCACTTGTACAATCAAGGCACTATACTATATTTTGTGTAGAGTCAATATTAGAACACTGCGGTGTTTGTTTGGTACCACCTCATATAAAAAAGCACGTGAGACGTATCAGAGTCAGTTCAAAGCGGAGAGATTTTTGTTATGCGCTGCACGTAGATTAAGGATGGACGGGACCAATTTCTCCTCCTTCATTTGAAGGCACGTCGCGTGTTGAGCAACATCCAATCGGGCTGAAAGAGCGTCGAAATTCTGGCGAAGTCTGCATTTGATCAACGACCATAACATGTACGCATCGAATAGATTCAATCGAATTATTGTCAAAATTAAACTTTGTAGGTACCTACACGACAACTACGGAATCGAAATTTGTTGCTTTAGATCATCATCGTGTACAGTTATACTAAATTCGGACCATTGCATCAGACTGATGAATGCTTATAATGAACATAGTGAAATGATTGACCATGAAGTATACCTCGTGCAAAACTGAAAAGATATGTCAATACATTAAGTATAATAGGAGATAAGAACATTAATGTAGTCTCACGATTGATTGTTTGACGAAATAAATAAATAAATAAATAAATTCAAACACCTTTTAACACTAATCATGCCAGCACACAGAATTTCCCTGACATTTTACTGCATAACTTGGTTTAACGAGAATCTACGTCAACCGGTCGTGTCATGTACACAACCCCACTGATGTTTGACGTGGAAGACTGCGTCTTACGTGCAAGGGTAGGGTGTCAATTGATTATCGAAACACTAAGCGACCGTCACGAAATATTGTTACAAATTAAACACCCTAATAACTAATGTATCAGATGGATTGTTAATTTTGCCGCGTATCATGTCGATTATCAAACATTATCGGTTAATAATTTAAAACTATTGAAAATAATCAAAATAAGAGGTGATGTCTTATTATGCGAATTTTTCAGAGTAAATTTACAAAATGTACTTTTCTATCACAGACTTCAAATTTAAGGAAGTGCGCGATACAAAGAGAAGGTAACATCCTAAAATAAATTTAGGACAGTTGCTGAGCTGTGCAGAAAGGATTTGATCCGTAATGCCCACTTAGTTTACGGATCCTGGCAATCTCTCTTTCCAGTCATGGTTTGTTGGTTGGCTTGCAAGTCGATCTCAAAATGAGCAGACATGCTCAACACGCTGTGCTCTGCTGATCATTGTTCAGACGCTGCAGCAAGGAAGGCTTCGTGATGAGATGAAACTCATGAGCTCCCCTCTCATGCGAGCTTGCATGAGTCCTTCACGTGACAGTCGACATGAACATGTCGTGAAGTCAGCGTCTATTTGAGGAGCGAGTAGAGTCGTGCATGCGGCCTGCATCCACTCGGCATGCCACGTTTGTATACGAACTCGTCTCCAGGTTTCGCACGGGTATTCGCCAGCCGGGGCCCGCACCGATTCCTCCGCAGAACACCGTGACGCATATTCAATTAGTATCAAGAAATGTGTTAATGATATTTACCGCATGCGAGATCTCCCGTACTTACGTTTAAAGTCTGTGATACAGGAAAATACATTTTCTAATAGCACAACACTCATTTTAGGCAACTGTTTCGAAAAAAAACTTATGATTAACAACACTGTTTATTAGTTTTGATTTCGCATTGGTAAATCAAAATGGCGTTTTTTTTATACCTACCGGATTTTGCTGATTATATATTTCAACGAATATAAGGTTGATCCGCACTTCACCAAATAATTTTAAATTCTTCTATAACTAACAATTTGCACTGTAATCAAATGTATTATCTTTATGAATTTCTGACATGTGAAATTTTTCCAGACAATTTACCTCCGAGCACTACAGGCCATGTAATTCAATAAACTGCAATTCCAACACGGGTAACGTTAATAGCGATGATAAGAATTGCTATGGCAGTGCTGCGCTATAGTTCATGATAGTTGACGTACATTCCATGAAATCATGAATCACTGTCGCTGATTTCGTCGAGCGTTCGTGATTTACGACGTAGATCGTCTTTACGGCAAAGGTAGGGTGTCAAATAAAAATCTAAAATTTTGCGACCGTCACGAAAAACCGTACGTTTTTGTACGCGAGAATAACTCGAAAAATCCACGATAGATTTACGCAGTATTTCTTCTTCAATCGGTCGGAAATTTTACCGCGCTCCAATTCAATTGTCAAACATTTTCTCAATCAATAGTAAACTATTGAAAATAACGCAAATATTAGGTGATGTCTTATAATGTCATTTTGCGATAAATTTACGCATTTCCCATCACAGATTTCAAATCGAAGCAAGGAACGTCTTGCATCCATCTTCTTCTTCTTTGTGTTAGAGAAGACTTTAACCAATCATATCATTTGTCTCCCCATGTACGTCGCATGCACGCTGGAACGGCACAGAAGGCACGCAGCAAAAATTTTTCCTCAGTCGTTTGGCAGCATTGAAGCTGTGCGGAGCTGGTCGCAGGGAGCTGGTCGCTGGGAGCCGGTCGCTGGGAGCTGGTCGCGGGGAGCTGCTTCAAGGCCTCCACTAAACTGCAGCGTTTTCGAAGGTCGCGGCGAACAATCGCCACGAAGAAGTAAGATGGCGGCTTGCACAAAACCGACGCGATTGTGCGCCCTCACAATCCGCCATTTTGCCTCATCGCGACGATCGCTGTTCGGGAGAGCCTTGTACTTTCCCACCACCACCAGCTGCTCCGTGACCACCAGCTGCCTCTGCACCAGCTCTGCTGCCACGACAAACTGAAGGCTCCACCAAACTACAGCAATTTTTTGCCACCGCGGCAGCGGAAATCGAGGTGGAAAAATCGCCGCTGAGAGATACATGGCAGCTTCTGGGGGCGCATAAACCAACGCGATTTAAAAACGCATCATCTTTTTGGTTTTCACCCTAGGACTTCTAGTCGCCGTTATATTATTTGTCTAGAAAAAGAAGCGTAAATTGGCACTAGGAAGGTCTAGAAAATTGAATAATGCTAGTTTCGTGCTGTCTTGTGGCCTAGAAACTGCTCATTTTGCCCCACCGCGATTATTAAACGCATCGCGTCGGTTTGGCTGCGCTTTCATAAGCTGCCATGTAATCATCACGCGGAGATTTTTCACCGCGATTTCGCTGCCGCGGTGGCAAAAAATTGCTGCAGGTTTGGTGGGAGCCCGAATTTGTACGGCAGCAGAGCTGGCAGGAAGGCAGCTGGTGGTCACGTAGCAGCTGGTGGTGGTAAGTAGCAAGGCTCTCCCAAGCAACGCGATCGTCGCGATGAGGCAAAGGTAGCGGATTGTGAGGGCGCACAATCGCGTCGGTTTGTGCGAGCCGCCATATTACCTCATCGTGGCGATTGTTCGCCGCGACTTCACAAAACGCTGCTGTTTGGGAAGCGTCCTTGGGGGCGAGTGGGAGCAGGTAAGCAGTGGTGGAACATCAATCTGTCCTTTTGAGGACAATAAATTCAAATAAAGAGTTGATTATTCAAGAATGAACTAATCTTAAATTAAGTTCGGTGCCGTCGGTAAAAATTTCACCCAGCTGGTTGGCGTTATCCATTAATTGATAATCTGTCCTTTGAGGACAACCAATTAAATCAACAGAGTTGTTTAGAAGAGGAATTAAACTTTATTATTTCATTTGAGTTTGTGCGCCTAATATAGTGCCACATCCGC
This sequence comes from Aedes japonicus, assembly GCA_034211315.2. NCBI lineage: Eukaryota > Metazoa > Arthropoda > Insecta > Diptera > Culicidae > Aedes > Aedes japonicus. The sequence goes on from JASCZW010011621.1 coordinate 5,730, forward strand.
AACTGCAAAACGCCTGCATGGAGGGCGAGCTGTCGGGAAAATTTTGCTGGTTGGCGCAACCCGCGATAAATCAATAAATGCTACCAGATACAAATCCATCTTTGCTACTGTCAATTCAAAATTCTCAGCTCAGAGTTTGTTTGATTGGGATTTTCGTTTTAAATTGTCGATTGGCAGCCAGTGGATTAGCAAAACTTGTTTTCCCTTCGTCGCATACATTAAACCACAAATTCCCTATCACGGACACAATTTTCGATGTCGAACAGTAATATTCCGAACCAACATTCTCTGTAAATTCCAATTAGTAGTGTGTTATAAACAGTTGTTCTGTTGTGTTAACGATTCGCGTTCTACCTCTGGGAAAACTTTTGGAGAAACAGTGAAAGTGAGAATGCCTAACCGATTTGATCCAGAACGCGCGCAGATTCAGGAAGCGCATAAAGAGCGAACATACGGGAAATCCTCCGAAACGACCGTGCACCGATGCCGAGCGAGTTCGTAGTTATCGGGCGAAATTGACAGCAGCAGAGGCAATGCGTTGCCAACAACTAGTTGGGACGCTGGAGAAGGTCCTTCAACTCGAGGTAGAAATTGATATTTATTAAATTTAAGGGATCATGCTGAATCATTCTTGATGGACAGTCATTACCTCAACATTTAAAATTGATATAAATCGGAGTCGCTACTACTTTCTTGCTGTGAGGATTTTGATAGAGTTCGATTCGATGTTCATTCACTAACAATCGAGATTTATCAATTTGAAATAGCAAGCGTGAGTTTGCGAGAGCGAGATAAAGATAGGAAAACATACATGGAGCAGCGATTCACCTTAAATCAGTTTAACAAGGAGCATGTCATCATTAGCAATTGAATATCTCTCTATGTTATTGCTCCCTGTCTTAATAAATTTTAACATAGTATTAATTGTATTCCGGTGATGACATGCGCCGCGTGCTTATACATCATATGAACCTTCAAATGATATCGATACAACTAAAGCGCTGGACATGTTTTAATGCGTGATAATTTTCTCAGGTGTTTTTTTATATTTATAAGAATTTATCATATATTAACCAACCTTTTCTCCCATACCCATTGCAAAGAATAATATGATATTTTATAAAACTCACTCTCTTTCTTCTACGAGATCTAATATATTTATATATATTTCGATTTCCTTAACGTTTAAGCCATAATGGACTTCCTAATTTACCTGACATTCGCATAGTAACATGAATAATAATTTCCACAAGAAAACCACAGACCATATTTAAGGTACGCATTTAACTCATATTCCTAACTATGGCCAAATGTATTCATCACATAGTAAAATGTAGATTATAAAAGTTTTCAATGGAAAAGTAAGAGTGAGCGGTTGTGTATTTTTCGAAGTGCTTATTCACACCAATACCTATATAACTAAATGAATATAGTGGGAATTTTAATGTTTTGAAATGGAATGACCGATTGATCACATGAAAGTCATTTAGATGTTATAAAGTAGCTTTATATTCCGTATAGTATACAGAATATAGCCAATGCCCGAAGCGATAATATAAATAAATGCCGGAGCGATGAAATAAACAAACTTTACTGAAATTCGTTCGAAGAACAAGTATCTTTAATGATATCCTTCAGAAAGTTTTCGACTCAATAATGTTAGTAGGTGACTTTTTATGGTCCAGTACAGCAAACGCCTTATTAAGCATGTCTAGCAAAGGTATAACTAGTTGAATATCGTTACTAGCTAAATGATTGTATGAGTTATAGTTAAAACTGTAATCGTGCGCTACATAATCGACAGAGCCAAGGACATGTACCCTATATACTTATATATAACCATAACAACTGCAAGATAATTTTTGTTATATTCTGTTTAGATAAAACTTCCTAAACTTTGAACATTTTTAAGAGACGCTACACATTTGAAAATGTTGCAATTGATTATTGTGTTTCCATAACTATCACTAAACCTGTCGGATATTTTTCTAATAACGAATTTTATCGTAATTTGAATCTAGAGTATTTCAATGTTTATTATTACCCTTGAAATCAGAATTGCTAAAATTGCCTAAATTCTAATTCTTTGAATCTTTGAAGTTGAATTATGCAAAGGCATACTACAATTCAGATTGTATACAAATGATCCGAATGGCATGACATTTAAATGGTGAATGTTGAAAAGGAGACAAGGTATCAGTCAAAATATATGTTTGTATGTACGTATTATAGAATTTCCTCCGCTGCCTGTCGCGTTACTGAAATCCCCCAAACGATGCAAAAACATTGTTGATGGTTCCGGTGATGGTGAGAATTCCAAGATGCAGGCCATTCAGGCACAGTATGATATACGAATAAACATTTAGTAATGTTAAGTGATTATGATTATAAGAATGAGCAAAACTATCATTAATTAAATAATTTTATATTCCCTAACAGATCCTTAACTATCTTCTAGGCCTTAAAGATAGTCCATAGTAAAACGATGCAACCGTGACCGTGTCATCATTTAAACCCAAAGGCCCTTTTCAGGGCCACCAAAGAGATTATAAAGAGTGTACAAGAGAATTTTCCACATACTGACTTCATAAAACTTCAGGGCCACCAAATAATATCTCAAGAGCGTACAATAGAATTTTCTTACATACTGGCTTCAAAACGCTGGTCTAATGTCCCATAAGAGCCGCACCCGTCATATTGTGACTTAACACTGCTTCCATCGGTAAGGGTAAGCGACCGGCACGAATAATTGAAACCCTTTTAACGCTAATAATAACCACACAGAATTTCCCTGACATTATAATGCATCACTTGGTTTAACGTAGTTCACGTCAACCGGTCGTGTCTTAGTACACAACCCCACTCATATTTTTTATTCATGACAACAAGACTGATTTGTATGCGTGAACAATGTCAGTAGTACCTTCGTAAAGTTTCGCTTTTTCAGCAAACACGTAAAAGATACTTTTGGCGCCTACGATATCTGTGAAAATGCTGCTTAGTTTTTTATGGTCTTATTTTCAACTGTATTTGACTGTCACCTATCGCAACCAATACTGAGCCAGGTCCACTCAGAACGACGTCTGTGATTCGAGTACCAATCTGCAAATTAAAAAAATAATGGGGTTGTGTACAAGACACGACCGAGTCGACGTAGACTACCGTTAAACCAAGTGATGCATTAGAATGTCAGGGAAATTCAGTGTGGCTATTATTAGCGTTGAAAAGGGTTTCACTATTCGTGCCGGTCGCTTACCCTTACCGATAGAAGTGGTTTAAGTCGCACATGACGGGTGCGGTTTCTTATGGGACATTAGACCAGCGTTTTGAAGCCAGTATGTAAGAAACTTGTATTGTACGCTCTTGAGATATTATTGCGGCCCTGAAAAGGGCCGTTTGGTTTTATGAAGTCAGTATGTGGGAAAATTCTCTTGTACACTCTTTATACACTCTTTGGTGGCCCAGAAAAGTACGCTTCCTGAATCTGCAGCAAGCGTTCTGGATCAAATCGGTTAGGCATTCTCACTTTCACTGTTTCTCAAAAAATTGTCTTCCTAGACTCTATCCAACGCGAATCGTTAACTTACAACAGAACAACTGTGTAATAACACACTACTAATTGGAATTTACAGAGAATGTTGGTTCGGAATATCATGTTCGACATCGAAATTTGTGTGGTTGAAGGTATGCGACGAAGGGAAAACAAGCTTTACAAATACCACTGGCTGCCAACCGGACAATTTGAAACGAAAATCCCAATCAAACAAACTCTAGCTGAGAATATTAAATTGAAAGTAGCAAAGATAGAATTTGTATCTAGTAGGATGTTTTCGGTGAAAATAAATCAAAGCACCGGCGAGCTTTGATTTATTTTCACTGATTTTATGGATCCGCTGCATAGCTCACTGTTGCCTTGTAACCACTTGGCAAAATCCAATATGACTGCCAATCGACCGAAATGTAAAGATAAACGCTCGTATTCAAATAACTCTCTTCAAATTAGAAATTGAATTGATTTATTGATTCATCGCGGGTTGCGCCAACCAGCTAGGAAAATTTTTTCACCGACGGAGAATTGTCCTGCCTTCCTTCCATGGAGGCCCTCCCGCAAACAGTAGCGTTTTTGCAGTCGTGATGAACAAATCGGCACTAGATTAAATGGCGCACATACCGAACGAAATATTAATTTAATTCTTATATAAACAACTCTCTGAACTGGATTGGTTTTCCTCAAAAGGACAAATTATTTATAAGTGGGTGCGCCAACCATCTGGGTAAAGTTTTTCCGACGGTTCGCCCTTCATGGAGGCGTTTTTGCAGTTGCGACGAACGAATCGGCACCATGACATTGGGCGCACAAACCAAACGAAATAAAAGTTTAATTCTTGTAAAAACAACTCTTTTAATGAAATTGGTTGTCCTCAAAAGGACAGATTATCAATTTATGGATTGCGCCAACTAGCTGGGTGAAATTTCTACCGACGGCTCGCCGTCCATCGAGCACCGAACTAAATTTAAGATTAGTTCTTTAATAAACAACTCTTTTATTTTAATTTATTGTCCTCAAAAGGACAGATTATTTCCACCTACTGCTGCTCACCCCCAGGGACGCTTACCCCCAAACAGCAGCGTTTTCGAGGTCGCGGCGAAACAATCGCCACGATGAGGGAAGATGGCGGCTTGCACAAACCGACGCGATTGTGCGCCCCCATAATCCGCCATTTTACCTCATCGCGACGATCGCTGTTTGGAAGAGCCTTATGCATTACCACCACCATCTGCTACGCGAACACTGGCTGCTTCTGCGATCTGCTCCAGCTCCGCTGCCGGACGAATGAAGCAGCTGCGACCAGCTACTTGCGACCAGGCTCCACACGGCTACAATGCTGCAAAGCGAATGAGGCAAATTTTTCCTACGTATGCGTTTTATACCGTTCTCAGCTGCATACGAGACGTACATGGAGAGACGAATGACATGATTGGTTAAAGTCCTTCTCTAATACAAAGAAGAAGAAGATGATGCAAGACGTTCCTTGCTTCGATTTGAAAACTGTGATAGGAAATGTGGTAAATTTATTCTGCAAAATGACATCGTAAGGCATCACCTTATGTTTGCGTTATTTTCAATAGTTTACTATTGTTTGAGAATAAGGTTTGACAATTGAATTGGAGCGCGGTAAAATTTCCGAGCGATTGAGGAAGAAATCATTTAAATATATCGTGGATTTATTCGCGTACAAAACGTACGGTTTTTCGTGACGGTCGCAATATTTTAGATTTTCATTTGACACCCTACCCTTGCCGTAAGACGTAGTCTACGTCAAAAAATTAACCATTAAAAATTATTTCAGCATAATTATTATTTTAAATTTACCTCTTTCCTATTAACAAGACGGTCGAACTGTTCTCCAACAAGCGAGCAAATAAATTCGAAGAGTTCAATATCTTCATCCGTTTTCTCAAGGTGTTTATGTTTGCGGCAAGTAAGCAAGTAATCAATGATTTTGTTCCTTCTGGAATTAAAATATTCTCGTAAGCAGAATGCCTACACCTGTCGCTCTTTGGAAATGGAAGTTCACTAGCTTACGTCGCCTCAGTACTGGAAGTTGAGTAACGACCGATGCCAATTCGCCTTGCTGATTTAATGTGTATCTTACAAATGATTGGTACATATCCAAAAATTCATCGGTCAATATCTGCATTATCTTGAAATCAGCCTCAATAAAACCGCACGAACCGACGGAGCATTCGAAATGAATCCAATTAAAAAGGAAATGACACTGTCGCAAGTTATTTTTATGAACGCGAAATGACATGAAACTTATTCCGCATCACGTGAATGAACACTCTGTAATTTGTCACTGTTTGTGTACACAATTAAAATAATTTTGTAATTTTCAATGAATATACATGCACAAAAAAGGAGCATGTAAATTAATATTTAATTCAATTCAATACACACAGAAAAAAATTGCCTTATTTTCCAGACTATTAAGATGAGTTAATATAAATTACTCGTAGCTAAATCTCTGAGCTCCCAACCTTTTTCCAGTTTGATTTACCACCAGACACTTTCCATTTATTTAAAATATGCCTTTTTGTGCGACAGGGTGAGCCAATTTTCAACAAATGTTGTCAAATTTGGTAGCTCCTTCTTGCTTATAGCCAAAATTTGTCCAAACCGTTTTCTTTTCTCTGGAATCCGGCAAACAACATCAGACGGCATTAAGCACAGCTGCCCAAATTCTTCTTTACCCATGTGTACCCACCCTTACAAAAGAAATTCGCCAAACTTCAAACACATTCGCCACTACATGAAAGTTAAGTTCATTTCTGGCCTCACCTGTTACAGCCGTGTAGCCAGATCTTCTAAGGGCATCTTCAACGGTGGTTCAAATCGTGGTTTGGATTTATTTGTTTAGACCAAACGCAAAAACATCGCTGCATCGCTGGTGTTTATAAATTTTGTTTTATAACGGATATATTTTGCATCATTTCAGAACTTATATAAACTTCTATGTTTCTTACTGAACGCACTCTTTAAAAATTTAATTTAATGAACTTCGGAATATCTATGAAGATCGGGTGGAAATATCTATAATGAACATGCCAGAAGTTGATTAAACTTCTCGGCAGTTGAATAAAATAATTGGAAATTTCCAGATAATCACGAAATTTGCTCGTCTTTCGAGAAGAGTAATGGTGGAACTTTAGAGAAGGATCATATCCCTTGGCATGTTGAAACGTCGCAGAAAATGTCGTATATCGTTTAAATGAGATGCATGCATTCACACACTCACCACCACATACATGGTAAAAAGTTTGCGAAAAATCCTCGCTCTCTGAAAAAAACAAAACTTCTGATCTCTGGATATTGTATGATTGACAAGATGATAGGTGTTGGTGGGTTTAACAACAAGATATTCTAGACCGGTGCGGGGAACGCAAAGTTGGTCTGTTTTAGCTGGTTCTTTTTAAGTTTGCTGATGCAAATCAACTATAAAGATGTTAAAATAGACCACCGCTGAAGATGCTCTAAGCGGTACGTTTTGAACAGGCTGAACAATGAAATCGGTGGACCGAGTAAATGACAAAAACGCTACTCAAATCATTTGAAAAAGGTGTGAGTATGGTTCCTTCCATATGACAAAAATTCCCGATGACTTTTAAAATTCCCGCCTCTTTCCCGCATTTCCCGAGTCTGTGGCCATCCTGGATAGGACAAGAAATGCTTTTACTGTCGGAATTACTTACCTTGTATGCAGCTGAAAAGGAAGGCAAACTTCGTAGCGTTAGTAACGCCTGTCCATGTAATCTAAATGAAACTGTCACTTTTCCTTGCGGAATAATATTCGGTTTGATTATTCCGCTAGTAAAACTGACATTTCACCCATACTGAAGCAGTTGTCAATATTACTTCGGTAGAAAAGGCAAAAATCACTTCAGGACTTTACTTGTCAGCTGTACACTTGGCTTAAAGGAGGCGTAAACAACGAAATTGTTTGCAACTTCACATATGCCATACAACAATATTGGCAATCTTTCATACAACAGGCTGGATTCAGGCGTTATCTGGCTTAAATCTGCATGATTAATCTCATTATTTTCTGGCAAATCTAGCGTTCCCTTTATGTGCATTAGGTAACGCAGAATATCCAATGTTTCTTTTTATCTGTGCATATCTGTAAATACCAATGCATGAAATTAAATCTCGATTGAATTTTACACATGAGCTTTGGTACTGAATAAGTATATTCACATGTTCATTTAAAATCTCATGATTATTGCTTAATTGTCCCTGAAAAATGTTTTTGAAAAAATATGCTACACAGATAAAAAGAAACATTGAATTTTCCACGTTTCTAATGCACATAAAGGGAATGCTAGATTTGGCAGGAAATAATGGGATATTTTATGTAAATTTAAGCCAGATAACGCCTGAATCAAGCCTGTTGTATGAAAGATTGCAAATATGTTGTATGGCGCATCAAGGACTAGAACCAATTGCGTTGCTTAAACCTCCTTTGGCTTGGAATTAAACGAAGGGAAATTTTACGCGTTTGTTAAAATTAATTATTTTTTTCTGTGTAGGTGATGTTTCGGATGATACTTTAAGTAACGCAGTTGAGTGACAACATGAACGGTTAGGTGATATTTCTCTTAAATCAATTGGAGAATTTCTTCACCGTGAATAAAATGTTGTCACTCCACATCATTGAGGCAATGATTAATTTATGTAAAGGATGCCTCATCTAACCAACGCACAACTTAACAATTTTTGTTATCAGCAATAAGTTCGTTGATCGTGAGATGCTTCTTATTCTCAATTAAACATAAAGCTTGCTTCAGGTAGAATTTGAACAAAAACAATTGCCTCTATTTCAGTTATTTATTATTGAATTCAAGATCTTTTTTTATACAAACGTAGCGTTTTCTTCATACTTTTAAGAAAAAATACGGATAAAATTATTCGTCACGGTTTCGAAGGAATTCTCGAATTTTTCCTGTAACACGGCTCATTAGGCGGCGCACACCTTCTTCGTCCATCGTTTTAGCTATATTATTCCACCAGGTCTTCATCTGATTGATGTCTTTGACAATCTTTCCCTTTGCCTTGAGTCTCCTCTTCATGATTGCCCAGTATTTCTCAATAGGGCGGAACTGGGGGCAGTTGGGTGGGTTAAGGTTTTTCGGAACAACCTGGACCCCTTTCTCTGCATACCATTCTTGAACGACTTTGCTGTAATGACAGCTTGCAAATCTGGCCAAAACATTACGGAATGGTCGTGGGATCGAATAAACGGCAAAATTCGTTTTTGGAGACACTCTTTTGGTATAGTTCCGACGTCATTGTCTTATTTGTAACGAAAACTTTGTTTTTGCCACACTGCAAATGCCCTGCCAAATCATGAATTTTCGTGCAAATTTGTCGGCAAAACAAATTTAAATTTGGCTGGAACATCCCCCGAGCCGTTGCCAAGTAAAATTTTTGACCTGGGATTTGCCCGAAGTCAGCCTTGACATAGGTTTCATCGTCCATCAGAAGACACCCGTCGAACTTGGTCAGCACCTGGTCGTATAGCTTCCGAGCACGGATTTTGGCCACACTATTCTGTTTTATGGTCCGATTTGGCTGTTTGCTAGCTCGATACGACTTGATTCCTTCCCGGAGTCGAGTTCTCCTCACGGTACTATGGGCAGCACCGAATTTTCTGGCCAAATCACGGTCCGACAGATTGGGATTCCTCTTAATCGTCTTCAAAATCTTACCACGCAGTTTCCGGTCGACAGTTCCACTCCGACGATTGGCTTGAGGCTTCCGAATCGTCGTCAATGTTTCCTTATACTGTTTGATAACGCGCCATACGGTATTTCTGGGCAATTTCAGCTGTTTAGCTAGCCTAGATGCAGACCACAATGGATTTTCCAAATAACTGTGCACAATTTTTTCCCTTCTTTCGGCTTCCATGTTGATTGTTTACAAAGTACAGTCGATTTGCGGAATGTCAAAAATACATACGTGAAGCGCCCGACACGTGGGCGCCAAGAACTTCCAAATCCGTCCACCAGGAGCGCCACAATATGAGCAAAAGTTTGTTCCAATTCTAAATGAAGCAAGCCTTACTTATGGATCTTTCTAATTTCTCTCAAACACTCCTGAAGAAATTCGAGAAACTTCGATGCTCCTCTAAAATACATAAAATTGTGGACGAAGTGCATAGAGAAAAGATCCTTCGTGGCACTGGCTCCTACTGAAAGTTGTTTTCTATCTGCGTATACATTAAACATTTGTTTATTGTCATCAACATCTGAAACACAGATGAAAATAAAAATAAAGAAATCTTACACTTACACAGGCTTATTCCGGACATATTCTGCTTCGCGATCAGAGCTCGAATTACACCCGTCTTGAACGATGATGTTCTATCAGTCACGCAATATATTCGTGTTTACTTATTTTGATATGCTCAGTCATTCCGTTGTCATTGTGTTCCACACAACTCATTCACACCACAGCAAAGCACACGACTATTCAAGCCTCAAGAGATTTTGGTTGCTTGACTGAATGTTCTGGTAACCAGTCATTCATTTTCGCGTTCGTGAGTGATTTTTTTTTTTTGCCACAGGATTTCAAGTATTCCCGAACATGACTGAAGGCAAAGGAAGCCAAAAGGCTAAATGGTCGAAATCGCTTCAGAGTTTGTCGGAGGCAGTTTGTCCGAGAAGAAGCAGTTGCATGTTCGAGAAAAGGCATTTGCAGGATCGAAACGAAAGTTTTAGTTTTTTCACTTCATTGATTCTCCAAATGAATGACTGTTCTTTCGTCTTCACGGTAGAACGTTGAAATTGAATGAGTTGTTTGCACTTAAGTACATTCACTGCTTTCTGGAACGAATGAATGATCAAAGTAAAGCAACTCAAAACAAGTTGACTCATCTTGCACAAGAGATTCATGAAGGCAAATTTGTGTTTACTTCATGTTCGCTAGAACAGTCAACGTGATGACTAATATTTTGACTCAGTTAGGGTGCAATTTGAGACTTGAATATGATACTTTTAAGCTCTGTTCGCGATAACAACTCAAGCTGCATCTAGGACGATGGAAACTGAAAGCTTGTGTATCGGCCATATTGGATTTTTGTATACACTGAGAAAAAAGATTGGTTATATTATAGTTTCATTAACCCGGAATTTGACGTTGAATTGGGCACAAACATCATATTTGTTTGATATGACAACCTACGGTGGTTAAAACAAACTAAAATTTTGATTGATTGTTTCGGGAACTAAATAAGCAGTTAAGTTCAACTGACATCCGTATGAATTAACTATTCCGTTGCAAACTTTCGCGAATAGAGCATGTTGCGGGACCGGACGCAAAAAGAAATAACCCTAAAAAAAAGTTTGTTGCAAACTTAACTTTAAGTTATTTTTTCTCCAAATAGTATTTCAGTTTGATTTAACCGCCGCTCTGATTGAATCAATCTAAAATTTCAATTCGTTTCTCTGAGTCAACGCAACCTGTGTTATGGTAATAATAAACGCATTTCAAGGTGGAAACAACAAAAATATTAGTTTAGAACCACCATAATTGGTGTTATTTGTGGTAACACAGTTAGGTAGAAACAACTTATTTGCCTGTTTGTTTCAAAACAAAATCTTTGGTTTGTAACAACAGAACGGGTTTTTAAAACAACTAGTTCTTTATTTTCACAGAAACAAAAGCGTTTACGAAAATGAAAACGGACCGTGAACTAGTTCACGTTTTCAGGATTTTTACCTAAAAACGTGATTTAGTTCATGATTACGTGATTCAGTTCACGGTGTATTTTTGCTTGTTCTCGAATTCATGACTGCAGTTCACGGATCCGGGCACGGATTTTTTTCCGTGTTGGAAGTCAACTAACAAGTTTTTGGTTTTAAATGGGAATGTTTTTTTTTCTCCGTGTAGGTTTATTTAAATTTACACGAACATCTTATTATGAACATGTTTTTAAAATGAAAATTCAAGCAAATCATAGTTTCAAGCGATGGATTGTCAAAATGCTCGCCATTTACACGGCATGTTAAATCAATGATTTCTTGCTGTGAATGTGAAAGTGACGAATAAAATACTCGATATCACAAAATAGTATTCCACAAAAATTACAAGCAATAGCGGATATATTTTTCACAAACCTGCTGAACGCGCGTTCAAAGTAACCACGCGAGTGAAAAAAGATATGTTCATGAACCCGTAAATTTTTATTTAGAATTAAGTGAAGAAAAAGTTTACAACGCTATTTGTCAGGAATTTACACAACTTTTTCGAACTGTGCAGGTATTATAGTACCTTGGAACAATTTTTGAAAAATGAACAAGTCTATTGCCTACACAATAATATGTTATGAATTTTTAACGAGACGTAATTTATGTTTGATGAAAGGCCGGGAACGTAAACAAAGAATACATGTGAAATTGAGTCTCCTGAAACTGACACATATGTCGACAAAAAATGTGTTCGATAGAATTTATTTTCTCATTTCTTACAACTCATTCTTTTGTGCTTGCATGTGTCGGTCTTATGCCTTGTTCATTCAACGGTTTAATACACCACCGCGTCCGATTGACAGGCATTTGTTGATGTTTTATTGACGAAAATATTGGTGAAATTTTTTTCTCGATTTATCGACCCATCTCGAAATTACGGATCATGGAACTTGAGAAAAGCTATTTAATTGTGACCCAAAATTTAGAGAATCCTTCGTAGTCTGCCTCAAAAATAGAAAAAGTGTTCAAATTCCCAAAGTCAACGGTGTGTCTTGTAATCAAACGTTACAAGGATACTCTGAGTGTGGATAGAGAACAGTGCATCCATCATAAAAGTGGCACAGGGGACAAAGAGCTGAGGAGAAAGGTGTTGAGGTACGTGAAAGGCAACCCAGGTGTCTCCATACGTGATTTGACAAAGAAATGCGATGTAGAAGAACATGTTCGCTCATCACCATGAGGCACCAAGAGTAATGTTTTCGTTAGAATGAAAGATAAGAAGAGAAAGTGTTGAAAGTTCCGTCAGTGTACGGTAGGTTGGAAATAGAGCAGATGTATTTAAAATTGAGCGAGAGGGCATGTGATCAGTACACTGGTATTTTGTAAATAGTGTAAATGTGTATATAGCCTTAGATATAAGTAATTATGAATTCAACAAACACCCAATCAAACCCATCTCAACAATAATGCTGCTCACTGTACGCAATAAGAACCATCTAAAGATTCCTAACCACCCTATTATGCAAACCTCAATAGTTCCAAATAAACAGTTGAAGTGACCGGTAGCAAACCATTGTTTTCCCTCGATATCGTTCTGTCGCGAATAAAGAAAGTTGAGTGAACAGAAGTGTTTAAGTTTCTTCCAATCCAAATCCAGATCACAAGATTTCGGTGTAGGCCTACTGTGACAACATTACGTACCGTCGATCGGTTTCGGAACACGCGTGGGTGCGAAGTTTTCTGTACCTTCAACATCGATAAGTGATATCGATAAGTGTAGTGTGGTGTCGATTGGTGATCCGTCTTGTTCCCGTGGTTTGCTGCGCCGCTGTTGCTAATAGCGGGAAGTAAAACCTTCGGTGGCCGGCAATTCGAGTTCCACGCTCGAACAGCATGGGTAAAGTAGTACTCGAACCAAGGACATCACCCTATGTCCAACATCCCACTGCGGGGTAGGTCGAGGCACGGACAAATCCGCCACCTCAACAGGCAAAAGATGACGTTTTCTTTTTTTTTTTTTTTTTGACGGGATGGAAAATTTGCACACAGACTCCTGAAGAACTCAGGGTGTGGGGATGAGGGCGCCAACTCCTCGACCCACTAAAAACCCACCCGTGCCTTGAGCCCCGGCCCTCCCCGGAACCACCTTTCGGTATTACTTCAGGGAGGGGGCTAGTGTGCTTTACGCACCCACTATGTCTAACTACATAGGTCTTCAGTAGTTAGCTTCGCTAGCATAACCTGACGCTGATTTGATCGAGATGCTTGTGGATCCAATCAGGGTTCGGGACGTCAGGTGGTCAATCCAGATCGTCCGCGATCTCCCTACCCGACCACTTACGGTACCTGCCGAACCTCGCGTCGTATGGTCCCTCCTCCGATCGAGAAAGCCAGGGCCAGGACCTGGGTTGGAACGTCAGGGAGTGCGGCATTACCCCAGGATCGCCCCTGTTCCCCATGTCACGACCGCTTACGACCTCCTTCCGGATCCCGCGCCGTATCGCGCTTCCTCCGTTGTTGTTCGTTTAGCCGTTAAGGGGAGCTACTACTTCCACACCACCCGCGCTCATGTACCACTTATGTCTTGTGATAGTTACTCTAGCGATATATTGTGTGCACTCTGATTTGATGCGCACATGGGAGAGGAACTTTCTCCTTTTTGGGTTTGTTTTGATTCGCAACGTCTGAGATCACTCAAGTTTTTCTCGGCATCTCTAACGTAGAGACCTCGGATAGAAACAACGTGAAGCGTTACGATACTGATACCACCAGTATGATTAATGGTTACCACCATTCTATTTCCAACCTGCCGTACACTGACGGAACTTTCAACACTTTCTCTTCATATCTTTCATTCTAGTAAAACCATTACTGTCCACTCTTGGTGCCTCATGGTGATGAGCGAACACCTCCTTCTACTTCATAATCGTTCCTCCACGCACGGAGAATACAAAACATAACAATTAGAGTATGTGAAGAAATACGATTACAACTTTTCCACCGTGCGAAACATCCTTTCAAGAGAAGTATATAAGTCTTTTAGTGCTAGTAATCATCCGAATCACTCACTGAAAAAAAAAAATTAAATGGCCAAAAAGTGAGCACGATTACTTTACGAACGAGTTTTGACGAAATTTGATGGCTGTATTTTAATGGATGACGAAACATGTCAAAATGAATTATAAACAAATCCCAGGACGAAAATTTTACCTGGCCTACTGATCGTGGGGATGTATACATTTGCTATTGCTAATAAGTTTGTTCGAAAACTAATGATTTGACAAGGAATCGGCAGTTGTGGCCGTTATGCCAAGGTTTTCATCACATCTCACACAATGACGTCGAAGGTTAACATTAAAGAGTGTCCGAAAAAGCGGATTTTACCCTTCATTTGGCAACAGAAGACCAACGTTATGTTTTGGCCGGATCTAGCCAGCTGCCACTACTCTAAGGAGGCACTAGAACGATATGCTGCAAGCAATGTTAATTTCGTCGCGAAAGAGATTAATCCTTCGAATTGCCCTGAGTTCGGACCGATCAAAAAATATTGGGCAATTGTCAAGCAAAAACCTCCAGGATGCGGTAAAGAAGTGACAAATTCACTTCGAATGCATTTAAAGTGGAATAAGTTTGCCGGTACAGTGTCACCAGCGACTGTGCAGGTCACGATGGCATTGATCACAACTAAAGCGCGATAGTTCGTTTGAAACGGTAATATGTAATAACTTGTTATATATTGTTTGAAAGCTGAATAAACACGCTTTTGTTTGACGTTTTGATCAACCGTGTATGTTGCTTGATTCTTGAGTTCAGATCACTTGAATGCGATTTTGAAGATAATTTTCAAAACAACCTTGTATTATGTTACAAGTCTGTAGTCTGAACAAAGCATTAGGTCACCGAATTTTACAAGACATTTTGGTAGTGGATAGGGTACACAGAAAAATATAATTCATTTTAACAGGCGCGTAAAATTTCCCCTCATCCAATGTCAGGCCACCGTGAACAGCGAAATTGTTTATTGTTTGCAATCTTGCATGCGTTATGCAACAGGCTAGATTCAGGCGTTATTTGGCTCAAATTTACACGAAATGTCCCATTAATTCCTACGAAATCTACCGTTCCCTTCATGTGCAATAGACAACCCAAAAAAGTACATATTTTTCAAACTGTGTACACTTTTCAGCACTAAATATTTCTAAAAATTCTAATCCTCATCAAATATATCACCTATTTCCAACCAAATCGAAAGCAACGTCTCGAGAGATTCTTCAAACGCCCGGCTGTTGATGTGTGGTGCGGAGATGGACAATATGGAAGCATTTAACGACTAGTTCGCGATCTCTCCGCCAGCACGTGTCCCCTGTCGGAGACTGCCAATCCGCTCCAGTGACAGAAGGTGCGTGCATTTGTCAACAAAAGTGCTGGTGTCTCACTTACGAGCAGATTTCCCGACATGGTTTGACACCACACCTGTTGGGGCATAATTCATTCCTACACCGGTGTGCCAGTCGACTGATCCAAACCAACCAACCAACCAACCAACCAATTTCAGAGAAGGTGAGCTGTAAGAGACTTCCCTCTTAACTGCAAGACGCTCATAAACGTCGTCCACCTTGACGACCGACGTCTGCGACAGGTTATATAGTGTTGTTGCAAGACATATAGGACACGGTGCGATGTTTGTTTATTTTTAGGCTAGGTTACATGGAAATTGGATTAAAAACATGCTTCTCCACGGGAGGTGGGGCCGGTCTCCAATTTTACCTTCCCTTGAAGGACCGTATTGCAGGTCGGTTGACGAATCTGTTCGATCGTGAAAATCCCACATTCGTCGGCGCGGCTTACCTTTGACTAAAGCGCTTATGGTTATGGATAAAGACATATGTGTGGTACGGATGCTTGCTGATGAGAGCATCGGTGCAGAGAAAAGATATTTTTCTTCTTGGCAATAAACCGAAGAATGCACTTCAATAGAGCGTCGTGCACCCTCACGGCGGAAGAACTCTATGCAAGATGCAACCGTGGGTGAAATGAGTCCACATAAAACATTGCCGGTCGCTTCGCCGCCATGCCAGCCGGGTGACGCATTGGTAACATTGTAATGGACGCTTGTCTTTGGAGGCACGAAGGTGCACCATATTTTCCTTTTTATTAATAAATCTCTGTCGCCATCGGACAGGTATGATCGTTTCATTTCAGCGCTAATAGGATTAGTGGATCCAGTCCAGTTTATAGCAGGTATTAAAGTGTTCGTCTATGAACCTTCCCCGTGGACATTTCCAGTGGAGATACTGTAGAGTACATTTGGGTAGAGAACTTCATTGGCATACTCGCCCATGATTGTTGATTCATTTTTTGAATACTTAGATATGGAAAAGTGCCCAAGCAACACATATCTGTCATAATTGGTTGCAGAAACTTGATTGTGACTTAATAAAGTCAATTTGCTGTTACTTTGACTTATTTGCAACAAGTGTGCTACTAGAGTGGCTCAACCAGATGTTTCAATATGTTTTGATCGAACGAAATTAGTATAGGGAATAACGGGTGTCCACTAAATAATGAGAACGAAAAGAATGGGTCAGGAAAAAAATACCAGTGAAGTTTTGTTCAAACTGATTTATTTTATTAAAAGGGTCAACTTAAATCTTCAAACTAAGTTTAGTGAATATTGTCATATGGTCCGTGGTCCGCCGTACGGCGCAGCTTAGTCGTTATGCTGGAACATGACCGTTGGACGGCAGCCACATCGATTTTTCGGGTGCAGCTTTTGATCCTGTTGGTAAGTTGCTTGGTGTTCTTGGCCTTCCAATTATCCTTGTATACCATGGAGCTCAAAAGACCGACGAAATCCTCGATAGGACGGCACTGTGGCAAATTTGTCGGATTCCGGTCTTTTGGGACATATGGTATATTTTGGCTCTCCAAAAACGTTAGCGTTTTTTTTTTTGCGTAGTGCGATGATGCCTTGTCCGGCCAAAACACGTATTTGCCATCCGAGTGATGTTGTTTAAGAAATGGGATGAGTATTTTCTGCAAACACTCTCTTTGGTACACCTCCTGGTTGATGGCCAAACCGCTTGGTTTGAACCACGGCTTCGAAATACCCTTATCGGATATTACGATGTATAACATAACCTTCGATTCAAATTTGTGCTTGAACTTATACATTACTTTTGGAGGAGTAGTAGATTTGTCCTTAGTGTAGAATCGGTCGTTTCCCGGTATCTGAGACTTCGAAAGAGGAAAGTAGCTTTCGTCGTCCAGAACGAAAGATTTTCCGCCGTAATTCCGAGTCATCCAGCGGCATTGGGATTTCACGGTTTGAATCTGCTCATCTGTGTACTCTGGGGATCTGGTTTTCTTTCTACACACTATTCCTTCTTTCTTTAGCGTCTTGCAGATGAGTGACTTCGAACAATGGAACTTTCGGGCTGCTTCCCGTTGACTTACCGAATCCTTGTTGTTGAACATGCTGCGCAGCGAGCGGAGCGTTTTCTCATTCATTATTTTCGCTGGACGGCCGCAACCTTTCTTCCGGGTTACTCTCATGCATGCCAGGATACGGTATACGGTGGATACCGGAAATTTTTCACGACAAAAATGGTCCACCGTGTATTTTTTTCCACGATCTTCGTTCGCTTGAAAGAATTGTACAACGCGCGCGCGCAGTTCTTCCTGTTTCGACGGCATGCTGAACACGACTGAACATGTTAGAGTGAAATAAGAGTGTATGAAAATTTTCTGGAGAGTGCATCGATTCATTCATCTAAAGTGACATTTCTATGCGGCCGTTTTTGTTCTGATGGAAAAGTATTGAAATCATTCTCATTTTTTAGTGGACACCCGTTAATCGGAATTGGGACAAGGAGTTAAACAATCGACAAAATCCCAAGAGTTTTTCACCCTCACGTTAATCTAGATATTCTAGATATATCCAGATATTCTAGATGTTAATGTCATCAAATAAGAATGTAAAGGGCGATACGGTCAAAATTTGGTCAATATCAACTTGACGTATTTCTTTCAATTTTGCATTTAAAAAACCTGAACACCCCTCATTTTGAAGGTGTGTGTGTGTAGAATGTTGTTCCTATTTTGATTTTGGAATTCACTCTTCAGTTGTCAAAATGCCGTCCAAGCAAGAAGAGCAGCGTATCAAAATTTTGCTCGCGCATCGCGAAAATCCGAGCTACTCGCACGCAAAGTTGGCAAAATCGCTAAAAGTTGCCAAATCAACCGTTACAAATGTAATTAAAGTGTTTGGGGAACGTTTGTCGACAGCCAGGAAGTCTGGATCGGGGGGAAATCGAAAACCGGAAGCCGCTGAGACGACAAAGAGAGTTGCCGGTAGTTTCAAGCGAAACCCTAACCTATCTCTCCGAGATGCCGCAAATAAGCTGGGTGTATCGTCTACAACCGTGCATCGAGCCAAAAAACGAGCCGGACTATCGACTTACAAGAAGGTAGTGACTCCCTGACACAAACAACAGTAGGAAATTGACCGGCGGTGGTGTTCTCGTTGCAGTTAGTGTCAGGTTGAAAGCAAGTGCAGTTGAAGACGATTCCTGGATCACCGTAGAACAAGTTTGGGTAGCAATTCAGCTTAGAGGCCGTAATCTATTCCTTTGTGCGGTGTACATTCCTCCAGATCTAACTCGAGATTTAGACCTAATTGATGCGCACTGCCGATCTGTTTCTGCTATTTCGAATACGGTTGCCCTCCATGATGAAATGATTATTTTGGGAGACTTCAACCTAGCGGGCATTGCATGGACTCCAACTCACAGCGGCTTCCTCCGTCCCGACCATGAACGTTCCTCTTTCCACGCAGGGGCTATTCAGCTTCTGGACAGCTACAGTACCGCAACTCTATTCCAAGTTAACAACGTGGTGAATGAGAATAATCGCTCTCTAGATCTCTGCTTTGTGAGTGGCCAAGATATTGCTCCCTTCATCTCTACAGCTCCCGTGCCTCTAGTTAAGGATGTCCCTCACCATCCTTCTCTAATAGTTGCTGTCGAGGACGTTGTAGCTCGGGACTTCGTCGACACTCCTGCTACTGTGTCATATGACTTCCGTAGAGCCGACTATCGCAGTATTGGTGATGTTTTATCTAGTTTGGATTGGCAGAGCATTCTTGATTCGACCGACGTTAACATCGCTGCTCAAACTTTTTCCCACGTATTGGCTTATGTCATTGACAGACACGTCCCAAAAAAGATTGTTCAGACTGACTCTCGGGTCCCTTGGATGACGAACGCTCTTCGCTCGCTGAAACGGATTAAAAGGGCTGCTCTTAAAAGATTCACGAAACACCGCACCATGTCGCTTAAACGCCACTATAGCAGACTCAACTACGAGTATAAACGGACCAGTCGTGCACATTTTCAACGTTATCTGAGTGGGGTTCAACGGCGTCTCAAATCTCATCCGAAATCTTTTTGGAGCTATGTTAATCAACAACGTAAGGAAGTAGGCTTACCTTCATCCATGTTCTATAATGGCGAAACTGCTGGCACTCAACAGGAAATTTGCGATCTGTTCTCGGTAAAATTTGCTAGTGTTTATGAAGACGAGAGGTTAACCAGTCATTCTGTTCACGCTGCCGCCGGCAATGTTCCCTTGGCAAATCAAACACTCAGCCTAGTTGATGTGGATTCAGAATCAATCTCGAACGCGGCGTTACATCTTAAAACATCGCTTAAGCCTGGACCCGATGGGGTTCCGTCGGTTTTTCTGAAACAGAACATGGCTTGTCTTCTGTATCCACTTCGTCAGATATTCCAGATGTCCCTCTCTAGCGGTACATTTCCTTATTGCTGGAAAATGGCGGACATGTTTCCGGTATATAAAAAAGGAAGCAAGCGGGACGTGAACAACTACCGAGGAATCACATCGTTAAGCGCAGTATCGAAGCTTTTTGAACTGGTCGTTAAGAACTCACTTTTTACACATTGCAAGCAGTTGTTAAGTGACGACCAGCACGGATTTTCACCAGGGCGTTCCACAACTACAAACTTATTGTGCCTTACGTCGTACATCACTGATGGTATGATCGCTCGATGCCAAACGGACGTGATCTACACAGATTTAACGGCAGCTTTTGACAAGTTGAATCATGATATCGCGATCGCTAAACTTGACAGACTAGGAGTTGGTGGTAATCTTTTAAGATGGTTTCGATCATATCTCACAGGGCGTCAATTGACAGTTGCCTTGGGTGACCTTCGTTCAAGGAGTTTCTGCGCGACGTCCGGGATACCGCAGGGTAGCCATCTGGGACCGTTGATATTTCTTTTATACTTCAACGACGTACACTATGTTATCGGAGGGCCTCGCCTGTCGTTTGCTGATGACCTGAAAATTTTTATGCGAATCTGTTCAACCGCCAATTGCCATTTCCTCCAAGCGCAGGTTGATGCCTTTGCTCATTGGTGTACTCTAAATCGGTTGGTGGTCAACCCGGCCAAGTGCTCAGTGATAACCTTCTCACGTCAGAAACAACCAATTTTGTTCAACTACCATCTTCTCGGTACAACCATCGAACGAAAGCAGTGCGTTAAAGACCTAGGTGTTCAGCTGGATTCGAAACTGACGTATACGCAACATTTATCGCATGTTGTTGACAAAGCTTCAAGGACACTCGGTTTTATATTCAAGGTTGCGAAGAACTTCAGCTGACATTCACTGCCTCTAAATCGCTCTATTATTCCCTCGTTCGTTCGACACTGGAAGTATCTGTTCAGCGGTCTGGAGTCCATGCTATGTTAATGGCGCCGAGCGAATCGAGATCTATTCAACGCTCGTTTTCTTCGGTTCGCACTTCGTAGACTTCCTTGGAGCGACCCTTTTCGTCTTCCTAGCTACGAAAGTCGGTGTCAGTTGGTCGACATAGAGCCTCTGCGGGCCCGTAGAGATGTATGTAGAGCTTTAACTGCTGCAGATGTTCTACAAGGAAGAATCGACTGCGGAAGGATCCTTCAACAAATTAGCATCAACGTCCAACCAAGGCCAATGCGTCACAACTCCATGCTCAGGCTTCCTTTTCGCCGCACCAACTATGGGTTGAATAGCGCTATTCACGGATTGCATCGAACCTTCAATAGGGTCCATTTTCGATTTTCATCTGACGCGGAACGCACTTCGTCGGAGATTTTCTACCGTTTTTAGAACAATTGACACACGTAGTTAAGATAGTGTATAGCTTTAATTATTTTATTTTTACTTATTTTTTTTTGAATTGACTCCAGTTAAGGGGTTATGTAATCGTTTCTTATTGTATTTTTTTGGTTTTTAACATCATTAGGACCTAAACTTGGTCTGTTGATGTCTACTTCAAATAAACAAATAAACTCCAAATCGCGATGATAAACAAAATACGACGGCCAAAGCGCGATCCCGGAGGCTGTACACGACGATGCTGACGAAGTTTGACTGCGTGGTAATGGACGACGAAACCTACGTCAAAGCCGACTACAAGCAGCTTCCGGGACAGGAGTTTTATACGGCAAAAGGAAGGGGAAAGGTAGCAGATATTTTCAAGCACACGAAACTGTCAAAGTTCGCAAAGAAATATCTGGTTTGGCAAGCCATCTGTACCTGTGGCTTGAAAAGCAGCATTTTCATAGCTTCCGGGACTGTCAACCAAGAAATTTACGTGAAAGAGTGTTTGAATAAACGTCTGCTGCCTTTCCTGAAGAAACACGGTTGTTCCGTACTGTTTTGGCCGGATTTGGCATCTTGCCATTACGGTAAAAAGGCCATGGAGTGGTACGCCGCCAACAACGTGCAGGTGGTTCCCAAGGACAAGAATCCTCCCAACACGCCAGAGCTCCGCCCAATTGAGAAATACTGGGCTATTGTCAAGCGGAACCTAAAGAAGACCAAAAAAACTGCTAAGGACGAGCAGCAGTTCAAGGCAAACTGGCTTTCTGCGGCGAAGAAGGTGGACAAGGTGGCTGTACAAAATCTGATGGCAGGGGTCAAGCGTAAGGCCCGGCAATTCGGATTTGGAAAAGCGGAAGCCTAACTGAATATTTTTCCTGAATTTTATACTAATTGAACTTGAAAAAGAAATTTAATTTGATTTTTTAAATAAACGATTTCACCGATTTACACGCGTTTTCCCTTGACCAAATTTTCACCGTATCACCCTTTAATATGCAGCAGAAGAATCTTATTGCGTTCCGAGGTCCGATCATAAAAGACGAGCTCTGTGCGAGTTATATTCAATAGGAAAATCCGGAACCCTAAGATAGTATTAAACACTCGCCAGACTGAGCAGTTATATGTTTTTAAAAAATGTTTTTTAGCGGTGAATATGGTCGTCTGACCCTCAAAATGTCCTCCAAAGACAAAGTTTTGCAAAATCATGAAGTTTCATGTGCCGCATGCCATGTTTCGCATCTAAAAATATGTTGACAACCTTTCCTGGACAAATACTTACCCCAGTACTCCCACCTTGGAGTCCGAACATTGCAGATCCACAAACTAGGATGATTTTCATTTATTTTAAATTTGATTTTTTATTTCTCATATAGGTTGGGGACACACGTGTTAATAGTGTAAAGCGTTGTTTCAAAATATGGTACATAAAGGGTGTCCACGATGAAATTGCCACACACAAAATTGATTCGCAAAATTCGAGTTTTCATCCGATTGCCATCAAATTCTCAGGGATTGAGAAATAACTATTAAACTTCATTTTACCATTTTACTCGTATTTTATTTACAGTCCATACGCAAATGCCCGCACCTTGGCCTTAACTCCGGCCATAAGATTCTGCACAACCTGTGAATCAACCGTTTTTTGCATGTAAACCCATACTTTCTTCAGTTCCTCGACTGTCTTCATTACCTTAGGTCGTTTAAGAAGGTGCTGCTTCATAATCGCCCAGTACTTCTCGATGGGGCGGAGCTCCGGAGTGTTGGGAGGGTTGAACATTTTCGGCACGAAATTGACCTTATTGTCCGCATACCACTTCAGCACGTCCTTGGAGTAGTGGCATGAGGCCAAATCCGGCCAGAAGATTGTTGGGACGTTGTGGGCCTTCAGGAGAGGAAGCAGCCGCTTCTGGAGGCACTCTTTTATGTACACCTGTCCGTTCATCGTGTCCTGGGTCACGAAAGGTGCACTCCGCTTCCCGCACGTGCAGATGGCTTGCCAAACCAGGAATTTCTTCGCAAATTTGGACATCTTCTGAGTGCGGACATGCTCCGGAACGCTGAACTTATCCTTGGCCGTGAAAAACAGGTTGCCGGGGATCTGTTTGAAGTCGGCCTTCACATATGTTTCGTCGTCCATGATGCAGCATTCAACTTTCGTCAGCATGTTGAGGTACAACTTCCTGGCACGGGTTTTGGCGGACTTGTTCTGCTTCTCGTCGCGATTAGGGGCCTTTTGTACCTTGAACGTTCGAAGCCCAGCCTTAGTTTTGGCCTTCTGGACAAAACTTCGGCTTAGGTGCAGCTTCTTAGCCACATCCCGAACGGAGGCGTTCGGATTTCGGTTGAAGGCCCCAACTACGCGGTTGTGATTTTTGGTGTTGTACGGAATACTTTTTCCTTCACTTCTGGGCTTCCGATCGGTGGTCAACCATTCTTCGAACCGCTTAATCACTCGCGACACCGTGGAATTCGCGATTCCCAACGTTTTAGCGATGGAACGATGCGAGAGATCCTTGTTCTCGTGATGAATGCGCAAGATTTTATCACGCACGAGCTGTTCTTTCGACTCCATTTCCGCGAGTTTTCACAGGACTTTAAAACTTGCAGGATGTAAATAATGCACTATGAACTAAATCCACCCAAATTTTCATTAAATTCTACCCAACAGTTAAAAAGTTAGAGCAATTTCATAGTGTGGCAATTTCATCGTGGACACCCTTTATACATACATATAATAATATTCTCGTTGATAAACGTTAAATATATGTTTTTCTAGGATGTTATCAGCAGGAATTGTCGTAAAACACAGAGTAGTGCAAAATAGACGAGCAACGCTTAGTTCACGTTGGTGCGTCTCCTGTTTCAGAAGGCGCGCAAAACGAAAAGTGTAGGAGATTTCGTAGCAGCACGAGAGACAGAAAAACCGCTCATGCACTTCTCTTTCAGAGATAAAGAGCCATGCACTGTACTGTGCTGTGATGTGCTTTACTCTGTGCTGTGGCTCATGTTTTGGTTAATAGTATCAAAATGAAAAAAAATGATTCTAGTAACATAAAGACATTGTAGGGGTTAATGTAGGGAAAATTTCATGAAAACCTTAATTCACAAACTAGTCGGGCCTTTTGAAAATAACGAAATACTGTTTAGCACTTCAAAAGGTTTTTGTATGGAAACTGTAGGACTTATTTATACCCCTTTTGCTCTGCCACGTTACTCATACATGATTATATTCATTGTTACTCATGGATGGATGCATGAAGTTAACTGTTTGTCAGTTGTCTAATGAAATGATCGTTTCTTTGTACATAATTAGGCCCTGTAGTTCATTGCACAAAGCATTAAAACATGTGAAGTGAACACAAATTTGTGAAGGTCCAATCTAGAGTGCCGCCGTGTCTGTTTTTCGCACTTGTGTTTGCACAGAGACGGCAGGTGAGAAGTGCAATCGCTAATGCCCAAAGAGACGAGAGCAAATTCGAAATGAGATGTGCGGCATTAAGCGCACAGCAAAACAAGGTGTACGGGAGTACAGACTGCACTTTCACGTCTCTTTGAAATTTAATGTGCTGTCTCGAAGCAGCGTGTGCTGCACTCAGAGATTTGAGTCACACCTTATCCCTGGTTATCAGTCTCTATTTGATAATATGTGATGTTCTGCGTCATTCAAACTACCCTTGAGTTCAGAACTTATGATCTACAGTAGTAATCCATTACTTTTTGCGCTTTACAAAGGTACGTTACGTATTCAACCATATTCAGTGAATATTTTCGAACGTAAAAACGCAAAGGTGGAGTATGTCAGTGACGTAACTGCAGAGTTGACGTAGGACTGCTTGTTGATATGAACAAATTGATGTCATTGAATTAATAAATTTCCACTATTTATATTTTATTCAGTCTCAAGAACCATGAAACCCTATGCTATTAATGTGAGGCTTTACTATTGGTTCTCCACGAAAATTTATTTATTTTTACCCCTGCTATATATATATTTTCGAATTCTGACTGGAAGATACGGTTCGCTTTGTAAATGAGGATAGTCAGCAGCTGCTTTGCGGTTCCAGCAGCCTCCTGACGAATCGGCCAGAACCCATCATTACCAATGCTCCATTTGATCCAAAGCCCCTATTTTGTAATCGATTCCATTGATCTGGAAACGTTTAACAATTGCGATTGTTTTTGAGATAACAAACAAACCCGTTCGAAAGAACTATGCTTCTAATAGTAAAAATAACTATCAAA
>JASCZW010011622.1:0-31390 GCA_034211315.2 Aedes japonicus
CATGCAGCACTCACACCGCTCGCATAAGCTATGCACCCTGTTCTGCAACTTTCCATCGTTCTGGAACTTTCCATGTTCTGGAACTTTCCATTGTTTTGGAACTTTCCATCGTTTCTGGAACTTTCCATGTTCTGGACCTTTCCATCGTTCTGGAACTTTCCATGTTCTGGAACTTTCCATTGTTCTGGAACTTTCCATGTTCTGGAACTACCTGGCAGTAGCGGCACGATATAAAAACGGCACCCGCGGTAAATAGTCGTTCAGTCATTATATCAATTCCCAGGTGTTAAGATCAAAGAGGAAAAAGCAATAAAGGATAAGTGAATAGAAGCAGTAGTTTTTCTATCAATATCTTCTGGATCCATTATCAGTGCAACAACCCAGTGTTATACAGTGTTGAATACAGTCCACCCTACGACTAGGTGTTTGCTGTCTTGTGCTTGGAGACCCAACCCTTTCAGGGTAAGAAGGTTGAATTTTCCACCCATGAGCCAAGACAGAGCACTCGTTTTACCCGACAGTTAACTAGTTTGGGCGACACCTATTTCCTTTTCCTACCGTGTTAGAGGACACGTTTGAGTTCTGCTGTCGCAGAAATTGTAAGCTTCGCGCAAGTACCCTACGGATCCGGTGTTTGGCTCCGACACCTACCATACCTAACACGCTAACTTGAAGTACCCATTGATGGGTCGAAAAGTACGCATTTTGAAGGAAAAGTGGCTTAACTCATTATTAGGGTATATTTTCCTCGATGATGAGTATTCGTTACCCATTAATGATTAATTGATACTCATAAATGAGTAAGCAATACTCAGAAATGAGGAAAGTATACTCTTAATAATGAAGTTAAGCCACTTTTCTTCCAAAATGCGTACTTTCTCATTAATGGGTACTTTCAGGATTAGAGTGAATACTATTCCACCGTTCATGAATGACAGCTGCAGCTCATTCGGTGTGCGTCAGTGAATAAAGTCGGTGTATTGGTTCGCGCAGTTAGTGTATTTTTGGAAAATGAATCGTGGAGAACTTTTTATTACGCTGTACAATGCGTATGTAAAGGCTTACCCGGATAAGAAGAAAAGAGTGCCAATTGGATGCTACTAATTTCTGGAATGAACGGAAGGGCAATGACAACACCGCACTTGAAGAGCAAGTCAATAACAAAATAAAAGAGCTTCATGCTTGCAGCTAAAGAAAAAGGTAAACTTCTTCAACTATGGGGGAAAGTCTATGAGTGCTCCTAAGGAATCAGCGCCGACAGTGAAACCCGCGCAACCCATCAAAATTGAGTATATGGCTCAGCCGTCATCATCAAATAAACGCCCTGCGCAGTACAGGAACAACTTAAAGCTGAGCTAAATAATCTGAACTCTGGTATGCTTCTGATTGACAAGAAGTCTGCTGGACTATTGACGTGATGATCAGTCGAGACTCGAAGGGCTAAAAACTAAAAAAGATCAAACTTGAAAAGAATCTCAAAATCAGGAAGACGAGCAAGAGCGGCAGCAGAAGCATCGTGAGAAAATGAAGCAGGCTAAACAACTGTTAATTCGGGACATCCCAGAGGCTGGTAAATATGATATATTAACTAGTTTGTTTGCACAGTAGATATAAATATCAAATTTCAGGAAATTATCTTTCATTCCGAAATTCTCCTGGCCGCCCTCGTGTTGAAGAGCAGCAACCGGGCGCCAGGCAATATGCATATCGCACTTCATGGATCTGCGGCCCACGAGCGCAGTGATGAGAGCGTCAGAAGCGTTAAAACTTTAGATGAGTTGACTGCCGCAATACAAGGCAACGGGATTCAATATCAAAGAACAGCAACATATCTGCGGTTAATCCCAAAACGAGCCAATTCCCATCAAGGTAAATGTCACGTAAATACTGTACCAGTGAAGTTGATGCGCGCAAGTAATGCAAAACACAACGATCATCCTGATGGCCGATTCTGTACAGCGACCATAAGATCATTGGAAGAACTGGCATCTGTGCTGGGGCCCAATGAAGTAGGATTTATCAGTCAGGATGATAAGGCGAGAGTGGCGATAGGCCTAACGGCTGCCAATAAGCAGTCTCCCATGCTTATGCATGTGGAGTACAAAATCACGCTTCCTGACCACGATTGGATAGTTGCAAATAAGCATAAACTAATTCCGTCCGTGTACGCTGGAATCGAAATCAAACCGAATGGTCTTGGCAAACCGGAGGCTGTTGGTTTTCGGGCCCCACTTACATTGCAATTCGGTCAGGCAAACACGCTTCGTCAACGGCGTTTCCTCATGCGTTAGACATCAAGCGGCTTCTAACTCTTGAATCGTTTGATGGTATTTTTAAGTTTGATGGATTGGTCAAACCAGTCCTAATCTTTACCGTCGACGGTGGACCTGATGAAAATCCGAGATATCGCAAGGTAATACAGATAGCAATACACCATTTTAAAGAGTACAACCTTGACACGCTGTTCATTGCAACGAACGCTCCGGGAAGGAGTGCTTTCAATAGAGTGGAGCGACGTATGTCACCCTTGAGTAAGGAGCTTTCTGGATTGATAATACCACACGACCAGTTTGGTAGTCATCTGGATTCCCAATTGCGTACAACTGATTCAGCTTTGGAGAAGCAAAATTTCCAGTACGCTGGTGAAGTTTTGGCAGAAGTCTGGAATGATGTGGTCATCGACGGTCATCCGACGTTGGCTGAATATATCGATCCTGATGCTTCTGAAATAGATCCGAAGTCAATTCGTGACTATGACCAACACTGGTTTGGAACTCATGTGCGAACCAGCCAATATTTACTCCAGATACGGAAATGCACAGATAGGTAAAATTTTGAGATGCATTTGATGGTCAAATAATTGTTATATGTGCATAAATTTATATTTTTACAGGAAATGCTGCTCACCACTGCGAAGTAGCATCGATCACGTTATCTGCAATGGATTTTTGCCTCCACCAATCTCTCTGACGCAAACATCTCGAGGATTGATTGGGTCATCGAAGGACGAACCACAGCATTTCCCATCAATGTTTCGTATTGAACTCATTACAAGCTCAACAGATTCTACCTAAATCGATGTCCGGATATGGAACGATTCCGTATGATCTTTTACTGTCCTTCAATTAAAAACTCATTGAACGAACGAGTGTGTTCCAGCTGTGGCCTATACTTTGCATCTTTAGTCATGCTTCGCGAGCACATAAAGATGCACAAGCATACATCCGTTCAATTTCAGAGAAAATTGCGTCCGTTTAAAGTTGTGGCATAACGTAAACAGGAAATGTATGGTTGTAACCAACAAAGACAACTTCGATTGCGAATGGATAGATGACGAAGAACTTGATCTGACTGATGTGGCAGAAACCATTACGAGTAGCTTCAGCGGACGCAGATATCTTCCGGTCATCAATGCTGACCAACATCTGCAAAACCCTTGGACTGGAGGATTGAATCTATTTTTGAATGGTATTATTTGAGAATGCAATTTGATATAATATGAGGAAAGTTGAATTTGTTTCTGTATGAAATAAAAATGATTTTTTGTGACTAATATTGGCTATTTGAATAAAAAGTTTTGAGTGGGGAGGGGGTTAACAAAAACGTGACATAATTGCCTGGGGGGGTTACAAAAATTGTGACAATTTGTGACATGGGGGGAGGGGGGGGGTTAATTTTCGGCCAGATTTGCGTGACATAATTAATGAATGCTGCCTATTCAATCCCTGAAAATTTGAGAAGTATCCGATTTAAAATGAATTTTCGGTGATCATTTTTGTGTGTCTCATTTTTTCCGAGCCAAGTCTTTAGTAGTCGGACAACAAGCAACTACAGTTACCGTGGACAGCCTGGTGACATGTAGCAACCGGACTTATAAAAGATTGTCAACATACTGCCAATGTATCATCCTGTAATAAGACTTCAAGAAATAAAGAACTATTTTAATATTGTATCAAGTACAACATTTGACGACGAGGAAATTATCAAATTCATCGCCTTGGAGGAAGTGCTGCTGTTTTTCTCAAGATGGCAAAACCTGGAAGTGACGAATTTCAAGAACTCAGATGGCGGAACAAAACGCTCGAATAATGCAAATGATGGCACACTTCGACATTCAAGAAAGCGGTTCTTCCAATCGATAATCGGGTAGCCCGAACCCAACAAACATCGGTGTTGAATTAGAGCTTGTTCAAGCAAATTTGGAGAAGCTATTCAGCTGTTTCTTCTAGAATAGCTGAATAGCTTCTCCAAATTTGTTTGAACAAGCTCTAATTCAACACCGATGTTTATTGGGGAGTGCATCATCGAATCTCTGCTGAGAAGACTCAGCGTAATTGTGCACGACAAATACGTCAACTTCGTGCTCCCAATGCACCTTCATGAGTTTTCGTTCGAAAAAACGGTGAAAAAGCTGAAAGAGCTGTTCAGCGTGTGGATATACTTGTTCAGCACGCAGTACCTGGAACGGTGAACAGGTGCTGTGAAGACTTCGAGCTCAACAACATCACGGCGGATCAGTTCAAAAGCCTGATTTTCATCAATGGGCTACGATCTTCTAGCATGTTTGTCGAGATTGCAAGCAAACCGGCCACAAAGAGGGTTATTGAGGCAGTTACACTTCAAAGATGGCGCAAAAGAAGATAAAGAACGTCAACGGCTGCTCTTAGCCGTTAGCTGCTCTTCAAGACGGAACCCTAGTAGCACACTTGTTGCTAATCAGTTGAGATAACATAAATTTGACTTGCTAAGTCATAATCAAGTTACTACAACTAATTATGATCCTAGTTGGCTGCTTGGGAAGTTCCTGACGGTAGACATCAACGGGTCTCAAGTCACCCTCCATTTGGGCACCGCATCAGATATCTCGATCATTTCGAAAAATCTGTTGAAAAAGAACCTGGGATCGCCATCACTGAGTCCTATTACACGGAGTGCCAGGACAGCATCGGGTAATCTTCTTCATCTACTAGGAGAACTGAAATGTTCAATCACACTCGGAGGTGTCACCCAAATCGCAACTTTCTACGTGACCAACAGTTGCATCAACCTGGATAGAGATTTTCGGATTATGGGACATTCCGCTGTTTGCAATTTGTAACCAGATCCACGTTGCTGCTAATCAAGACAATCAGATACAACAGTACAATGCTGCGTTTCCAAAAGTATTCAAGCCCGGCCTAGGATTCTGCCAGAAGATAGGGGGGAACTCTTTCTCAAGCCCGATGCCAGACCCGTTTTCGTCGCTCGGGCTAGTTCCTTAAACGTCCATGGAGAAGATCGATAAGGAGCTGGAGCGTCTTCAATTCCTGGGTATCATTACGCCAGGTATTTTTCACAGTGGGCTGCTCCAATCGTCGTAGTAAAGAAACCAGGATAAATCTGTGCCGATTACTCTACCGGGCTGAAAGCTGCTTTGGAGCCCAACGACTATCCACTACCGGCTCCTGAAGACATATTCAGCCAATTAAATGGATGCCGGTACTTTAATATCATTGACCTCAGTGAAAGTTGAGGACGACTCGAAGTAGATGCTCATCAAGCTCCCTTCCGTTTCAACCAGCTCGCGCCTGGGGTAAAATCTGCACCGGGGTTTTCCAGCAGCTGATGAACAGCATGATCGCTGGCCTTAAAGGAGTGAATTCATTCCTGGGCGACATCTTGCTTCATGCATCAACTACGACGCCTACTTGACGCAATGCTCAAGAAGGATGCCAAATTTGTTTGGAATCAGGAGTGCCAGAAATCGTTCCAGCGGTTCAACGAGCTACATCAATCGGATTTGATGTTGACGTATTATGATCCTGCATTAGACATCATCGTTGCTGCCGACGCATCGCAATCCGGTATCGGGGCATGCCTTCTTCACAAGTTCCCAGATGGTACACTCAAAGCCATCGCTCACGCATCCTATTCTCTCACACCCACGGTGGCAAACTATGGACAGATCGAGAAGGAAGGTCTTGCGTTGTTGTTTGCTGTGACAAAATTCCATCGCATGCTGCTAGGGCGCAGGTTTACTCTCCAAACAGGTCATCAACCACTGCTGCGGATCATCAGACAGAAGAACGGAATTCCAGTTCACACGGCCAACTGCCTTCAGCCTTGGACAATGAAAGTTCTGTGCTACAATTTTGGAATTGAGTACGTGTCCACTACGCAAATTGGTTATGCCGACTTACTATCTCGCCTTATCAACAGTTACGTTAAACCGGATGAGGATTTCATCATCGACTCCATTGAACTGGAAGATGACGTCGAGGTTCCAATCCAAAAAGCCATTACCTCGCTACCTGTGACATTCAACTCGGTACGTGGGCCACTCTCAAGTGCCCCGTTCTCCAACAAGTGATCCAGTATATCCAGCGTGGATGGCCTGCCAAACTCGACAGCATCGCCAACACTGCCGTTTCTTCGCTCATCGAGGTGCATTGTTAGTGAAGAGATGCATCATGATGTCCACCCGTCTGGTGATTCTGGAAAATTTTCATCCGAGAATGCTCAAGCAGCTCCATTGAGGACATCCTGGAATGGAGCGGATGAAAGCTGTTGCACGTAGCCATATGTACTTGCCGAGAATTGATGAAAACATTGCTGACTTCGTCAAGAGATGTAACAGTTGTGCCAAAAATTCCAAGTCACCACCCAAGGCTTCCGTTGCATTCGTGGCCACTCACACAATCTCCCTGGGAATGCATACACATCGACTTTGCTGGCCCACTCAACGGTTTATACTTCCTGGCAGTTGTGGACGCCTTCTCAGAGTAGCCAGAAATTCACATCGTACGATGCCCGACTACAGCAGTAGCAATCGAGTTCCTCAATTAGCTATGTGCACGCTTTGGTATTCCCAAAGTCAATTCACGTCGGAACAATTTGCGGCTTTGTGCAGGAAGAACGGCATTCAACAATTCCGAATCTCGCCGTATCATCCACAGTCCAATGGTCAGGCGGAAAGATTTTTGGACAACCGATAACAACCGGATTGGAAAATGTATCAATGCTTCCCGAACCATCTCTGGGAAATTTCCACTCAGTGCACAAAGTTTCCGATCCCAAACGGTTCAACACATCTTTGAGGACAACCAGCGCTCGTGCAGTGAATTCATCGGGTAATGGTGGTCTCAACCAACGGGTCAATATCCGTATCTTCGACTGCACACAAGCTCAACAGTCATTGTATGATAAAATAGAATGACCTAGGTTATCCAAACTGTCCTTCAGTTCAAAACATACGATCTATAGTTGTAACAAAAGGTTATTGGAATACGAAAGGGGCAATGTGTGTTTAACAATATTCATTGAGTATTGTAAAAGGTCAACATACATATTGCGACAATTTTGGGATATTCTAGGTCATGCCAACTGTCTTTAAGTTTAAAACATAAGATCTAAAGTTGTAAAATTAGTTGTTAGGCTATATCAGGTGACAATATGTATTTAAACATATTCAATGAATCTCTTGAAAGGTCAACAGTCATTTTTTTATAACTTTGTGAATCTCTAGGTAATTCAAACTAATCTGGACTTTAGAACTTTAAATCTACGGGTTTAACCGTATTGTTAGGCTATACAAAGTTACGTCACGTATTCAAGCATATTCAGTGTACATTTTCGAGCGCAAAAATAATCTAATAATTAAATAATATTGAGATGGTCTAGGTCATCCATACTGTCCTGGCGTTCAGAACATAAGATAAACAGTTTAAAGTATTTTTTAGGCAATACATAGTTCCAATAAATATTCCAACATATTCAAATAATATTCTTAAAGATCAACAAACATTGCAGAGTAATGTGATATATTTTAGGTCATGAGATCAGAACATTAGACCTACAGTTGTAAAAAAATCTTTCTGGGCTATGCACAGCTACGATGTGTATTAAGACATATTCATTGAATATCTTGGGAGAACAACAGACATTCTGATATAATCCTCGGATGTTTAAGGTTATCCAAACTATTCAAAGTTCAAAGCTAGGATACATATTCAAACATATTTGAAGAACATAGAATATCCCAACATTATCTCATAATGTCAGTTGGTCTTCCAGGACCTTTATTGAATATGTTTGAATACATTTCGTAACTTTGTATTATGTGTTATGCTACTGTTACAACACTAGAACTAGCTACTGTTACAACACTAGAAGTTCTGAACTCCAGGACAGTTTGGACAACATAGAATGCCCCATGATTATTTCGGGTCTGTTGGTCTTCCAGAACATTTATTGAATATGATCGAATTCATATTGTAACTTTGTATAGGGAATAAAGCTAGTGTTACAACTGCAGATCTTAAGTGCTGAACGTCAGGACAGTTTGGACGGCCAATTTCCCTACTTTTTTCAATCATTTCTATATTTTTGAACAATCAATCAGGATACACCAAATTGCTTGTATAGTAACACTTGAAAAAATTTAGGCCTGAATTTGTTGAAGGCTTGATTCTCTCTCTCACACACACACACACACACACACACACACACACACACACACACACACACACACACACACACACATCAGCTGCATAATGTTGGATAAGTGTCACAGAAACAAACTAAAGTTCTCGAGGAAGGCAAAAAAAGTGTGAACCAAAGGGTTTGTAACAAAACATATGCTCAAATAGAATACAAAAAA
Source organism: Aedes japonicus (assembly GCA_034211315.2). Lineage (NCBI taxonomy): Eukaryota > Metazoa > Arthropoda > Insecta > Diptera > Culicidae > Aedes > Aedes japonicus. The sequence goes on from JASCZW010011622.1 coordinate 8,639, forward strand.
AAGAGTTTTTCTATGCCAACTCAAACAAGGCGAGGACTGATGACTTTCGTTTGAGTCTGGAAAGGAGCGAACAAACAAACAGTAGAGAAAATATTGTCAACCAGAAGATGTTTGGAACACACGGCAGGTCCTAACAAAGTAGCCTGGATCCATTCCTCTCCAGGTACGGATCAATGTTTGCCTGAGGCTTGTTGTATTCGGGTGGTGCTTAGAACAGATCTTGACCTTCATGACGCACCATACTGACTAATCCAGTGGATTAAGATAAGTTGGATGGCGGCTACATATCCTTTGTCCAGAACGGCAGATGTTCCCGCAACCACTTCTGTGTGCAGTTCGAGGCGTCTTGTTGAGATACAACATTTGGCTTCGGGCCGTACTGCTGTTTGATCCTCGAAAGAACATACTTACCTAAAATCCCAATGTTAACCTCCGTGTTTACTTTGTCGCCTTCTGGAGTAAACTCCGGGTTCATTTTTTTTTGCCACCAATCCAAACACCATAACGCTAGCAGGATGCTTGGTCAGATACACAATTTATGCTCGTCAACCACGTCTTTTATTGGGAGAGAACTTATATAGCGGTCGGTTTTGAAATTTGATACGAGATCCACTTTAAACATTCTGTCGTGGGTGAACAGGATTGCGGTATTTTTTTCGGTTGAGGAAGTTCAAGATTTTCTTACAACGCTTGACTGTTTCTCATTGAAGGCACTGAATTATCCTTTTGGCGGGGATAACCCTTGGAATCCTAGCTGAGCTCAGACGACCTGTGGTCACCTTCCATTCTTTTCTCGATCTATGACCTTTTTCACGGTTTACCGGGACTACACGCTATTTCGAAACAACCCAAATTTGAGTACGATGGACTCAAATTCATCGGAAGTATGGCTACCCAAAAGTGAGTAAAGATGGTTAAAAGTAACACGTTGACAATAAGCAAACATCGATCGGATTCAAGCCGATGTTGACTGTATGACATTTTACACTACGAACTATCTTTACTCACTTTTGAGTAGCCATACTTTCGACGAATTTGTGTCAATCGTATTCAATATTGGATTGTCTAGAAATAGCGTGTACCCCACGGCGATTGAAATGTCTTTTTGAGACGTTTGCCCGTGGGACAAATCACTGAAACGCTGCCACTTAGTCATGGTGCAACTGTCAAACTATCGCAATTACTTGCAGCCTACTGAGATATGAATTATAGCTTGAGTACATGTAAAGAAAATCAAGGAATTGTATGCACAGGTGAAACGGGAACCTTATTTGAACGCAAATATTATCACGCACATGGTAGGAAAGAGAAACGTATTCCTACGTTTAAAAATGACAGCTGTTGTTATACTAAATAATGTAAACTTGAAGGATCCTAGCTGTGTTTGCTCAAATGGGGCACCCTACACAAATTTAAAAAAAAAATCCTTATTGTCAACTTTAGTCAATGGGTGTCTCTGGGTATAAATCTCCCTTCTGCTCTTTTATACAAAAAGGCTTCAAAGCGATAAAATAAGCATAAAACACAGCATAAAGCAATTCCGCAAGCATACAGTTTCGATCCATGACCACAATTTGATTTCAATTAGTAGCAAACTGTTCCCATTTCCATTAGGCATCAGTTGAATGTGGTACAGAATTGACATACCACGAGCAGTATGGGGCTCAGTGCAGCGGCATTCTATTTACGGATACTCGTTTTGAAATTTCGGCACACCACGGCACACGGCAGCAAGAGCTATTCATTCCCACGCCATTTATTGCAGAATAATATTCACGGGTGGATTGGATAGGACAGACATGGGACACTGGATGCTCGCCAGGTGTTTGTTGGTGGTCAAGCGATTTTCACCTTTTTTTCTAAATAGAACAGGGAATGGTATTGAAGCTAAGCACGTCCATCAGACACACGGCGAAGGTGTAAATTGTTCGATAATTAACAACGAAAGGGCTCCCATGAGATTCATGCAGCAGGAGGACTGGATCCAGGATTATGCTGAGGAAGGTGCAAATAGATTTGACGATTTTTTAAAATTGATGGGTATTAAGGCGTGATACCTATTTTATAAACTATTATTGGTGAGAACTTTAACTCTTTAGCACCAGAATATCGACTAATTCTACAATCTAGATTACAACCTAACAACTCTCGGAACATTCCACAAAAACATAATTGTTGCCTTGAGCTTAATAGTCAAAAAGTCAACATTCTATTACCCCAGCAACAGTGAAAAAGTCGATTACTATTACTGTTCAGAACTATTGCGGACGCTTTACTGAATTTTGATGGAATTTGCTTCATCGTGTAATTCAATACTGTGACAGACAGGGATGCCAGATATTTATATCAAATGTCTGTGACAAAAATTTGAAATGTCTTAGAATGTCTATGTATATAAGTCTGTAATTTCTTTTTAGAAAATTAGCGAGTTATGTCGTTATCGCTATTTGTGTGATTATGTAAACATGTCTGTATCTATTTATTAGATTGTATGCAACCTTACACTATTGTTTCATATTTTCATAAAACTCTCTTCTGATCTTCTGCAAGGCTCTTTGCTATATTCTGGGAAGTTTCCTGCTGAACTTCAGGCAAAATTCCTCATGAACTTCTTGGCATTCACTCCATATTTTCTTCGAAATTCACATTTAAGAACCCAACCTTACCTTCCAGAAACATTTGGTATTTTTTTCCTGAACATAGTTACTTTCTAAACTTCTGATAAGTCCTATCCTGAACAACGAGGAAAGTTTCTGCAAAACTTTGAGAAAGTACTCTCCAGAATTTCTTGGAAAAACTTCTTAAGTTGTTAGAAGTTTCCTCCTGGACTTTCTGAGAAGTTCTTTTCTGAACTGTCGAAATAATCTTTTCTGAATTTCAGTACCCTCTATGGTAGGTTTCTTCTTGAAATTCGAGGAAGTTTTTTCCTGAGCTTATTCTTTCCAAACTTCTGATTGGTCCCATGCGGAACTGCGAGGAAAGTTTTATTCCAAATTTTTTAGGAAAATTCCATTAAATTTGTTCTTGAAGTTTCTTCCTGGACCTGAGATGTCCTCTTCTGAACTTTTGGGAAGTTTTCTCCAAAACTTTGGGGAAGTTTGTTCCGGAACTATTGTGAAATTTGTGGTCAAACTAGAAGGAAGTAGGGGATACTTTCTGAGGGAATGCTCCGGGAAAGTTTAATTTTTTTTTTTCTCTCTAAAGAATTTTGAGAAATCGTTATTCTGAAATGCAGAATGTTCTCCTCTGAGCATTGGAAAAGCTGCCAAGCACTTCTAAGAAGTTCCTACTAACCTTTAGAGAGGTTTTTTTTTCTGGAACTTCTGGGAAGTTATTTCCTGAACTTGACTATTTACTGAACTTTCCTCAACTTCTATGACGCATCGTCCTGAGGATTTCTTTTCCTGATTTTTTGAGTAATTATAGGTAATGCCCTTCCTGGTTAGCTCCTATCTGAAATTTAGGGAAGTTTGTTTTTCTGAACTTCTGGGAAGTTTAATATTGAATTTCTGTAAAAACTCCTAAATCTCTGAAAAATTCCAAACTTCAGTGAAGTCATCTCCCCTACACTTCTTTCTGAAGCTCTGATAAGTCCTCTCCTGATTCTTGGGGAAGTGCTGTCTTGAATTCTGGTAAGTATGATTTTGAACTTCGGTAACGAATTTTTGAAAGTTTTTCTTGCATGAACTGCTTGCTCCCAATACTTTTGAGAAGTTTCTACCTGACCATAGGAGAAGTTTTTTTTTCGAGGAAGTCTCTAAATTTCTCAAATATGATTTGTATTGTTGTGAACCTTGATTTTCGTTGTGACTTAATAGCAAAAGACCAATATTACCAACGCTTCGACAGTAATTTTTCGCATGGGTTTGAACACGCGTGGGATTGAACACTACAATCAATAGGGACTCCATGTTACCCTCGGAAATTGCCTATTCAATACTTATCACCAGGCCCATTGTGTCTTCAAGTAGTCCACCGCTTTTGCTTCTTCAAGGATTTCTATTTTAAATGATACCTACGATAAAAAAATATTTCAACAAATCTTCTTACCGTATCTTCTACACTGCATACTGTTCAGATCCTCGTACGTTTTAAATCCTCACTTCAGAGAATACCTTCACTTGAAATTTAAAAACTAGAAGGGACAGCCCAATGGGGTTGTACGCAAAGTTGACGTAGGACTACGAAGCAATGTGCAATCTAGATCGCTTGATTGTTTAAAGAGTGCCCGAAATGGTTTCCTTCCAAATCTAATTCCCATACACCTTTATTGATATAGCCTGTCTTGGTATTTACATTCATACATCTTGCTTTCACTGCAAATAATATGTATGACATATGATATCAAGATACTGTTTATCACGTAATATACCTTGTAGTGCGAATGAGTTATTGATCATTTAAGAAACTTTTACCCAATAGGCTGGTTTCGTTCACCTCCAATTGCATACGGTTTCTACTAGGCCTATGTGTGTACAACACTGCTAATATCGAAAACAGAACAGCTTCGGCACACGAAAGATATTTTGCGCAATCAAACAACCCAAAACCAAGCGCCCAGCACTCCCAAAGACATGTCAACTCTCTTTCCAGTTGTTTTGATGGCCCTGAAAAGGGCCATTTTGGGTTCAAGGGAACAGCTACGACCACCACCTCATTTCGTCATGTAACTTATTTACCTCGTGAAGCCTCGTGTTTGGCTAGCTCTCCCGGCAGCATAATCGAAAGGCGGTTTGAATTTCCAGAGACGTCAGGGCTATCCGCCAATTGATTTAAGTCAGTCGGGCAGCTACGCTTTCAATCCGCTCGGAAAGGTCATTTGCGAAGCTGTTCATAATGCCTATCGCTTTGGAGGAAACGACCGAATTGGGATAAAATGCTTCAGCACCCGGTAGATAAGGTGCTATACATTTTCTTTTTCCAAACCCTTGCTGCAGATGGTTGTGGTCTGTTTGGGGATTCAAAGTCTATTATTGCCGATAGACGTCTAGGTCAAAATAGTGCCAATTGAACGATAGACCAGCATTGGGAAGTAAATATGTAAGAAAGTTCTATAGTTAACTCTTCAGATAGCATTTGGTGGCCCTAAAAAGGACCGATTGGTTTTAATAATGATACGGCTCTCGTTGTATTTTGTTCGATGGTTGAGAGGGCCACAATCTTTAACGCGTAGAAGATAGCTATGGAACCACATACTTGCAGCCATATGCTGCGACATTTCACTTTCTCAAAATTATTTGATTCCTATCGAATGATTTGAAATTTCAAACAGCCCAATAGGAATATTCAACCAAACAAACCCTTTAATAAGCAAGCTGATTTGGTCGTGCTGAAAAGGACGGATATAGTTGACGGGAAGGAAACATTGTTCGCGATTGAACTTGGGTATTCTTGGATCAGCTCTTCGTCGGTGCGGGTGGCCATCTGCAGGTGACGTGGGATAATTCTTGTCCCGCTGTTGTCACGGGCGGCTTTTTTCCCATCAACTCGTAGGCTTAAGCAGCCGTCTTTCTTGCAGCGCATTGACGGCAGGTTGGCGGTAGTATCGGCTCAAATAGCCAACTGCACCAACCTCTCTGGATGACGACTACTCACCAGTGCATCCTACAGTGTACTCGCTCGCCTACTGCGTTGCAACAGCAGATGTTGCAGTGCACAGAACTACGACTACCGTAAGACTGAATTAAATTTTCTGGTAATGGCGTCGGATGCTATTGCACGAAAGAAGGCGGTACCAACGAAGTCAATGTGATACAAATTGCATCAAAGGGGCTGAACTTCTGTTATTGCGCCACAATAATTAGTTTTAATTAGTCTTAACAGAAATATTCATAATTACCTTGCCACTGCCAACAACTAATCCGCTTACACAACTAGGAACTACGACGAACCCAACATGGTCGGTCTCTGACGTGTCGCAGTTCGGCTCGAACTATCCCTTCTAGAATTTCGTTCGTTAGTTGTTCAACGTTCTTTGTGATACGCTCCAACACACGGCGTTTAATGAATGCCATGTTCAGCCGTGACGTGGTAATTGAATTACAAACAGCACAAGAGAAAAATTCATCCAAACAAACTCTTTAGTTAAACTGATTTGGTCGCCCTGAAAAGGACGGGTTTAGTTGAGGGGGAGAAATAGTTTGCGATTCCACTTGGGTTTTTCGGGAATTTGGTCTCGTTACGGGCGGTTTTTTCCCTCCAATTCGCAGGCTTCAGCTATGTTCTCGCAGCGAAGTTGACAGGAGCATCGGCACCAACAGCCAACTGCACGACTGCTCGCCAATGCACCCTCCAGGGTGCTTGCTGCCGCTAACTGCTCAGCTCCACGACTGTTGTAAGACTGAATCAAAATTCTGCAAAGAGCTGGTATGTAGCGTCAGATGCTATTGCTCAAAAGAAGGCGGTACCAACGAAGGCAGTGTGATACAAATTGCATCAAAGGGGACGTTCTTTAGTCATGGCCAGCTGATAGTGACGTGGGATGATTCTGGTCTTCTTGTTTTCCCTAGCGGCGTTTTCCACAGACGCGCTCCGCAAACACGTCTGTCGCATTACGGATGCACAGCGTGAACTGATTGGTTGGTCGTTCCCACGTGTTCCATAATTGCTGGCACGGTTACTGTGGCAGAACGCACCAATTAGAGCTAAGCGCAAATATGTTGTCATTTTCGACCAATAGCTTTGTGCGTTCAGAAATGTTTGTGGAACGGGGAAAAGTTATTTTGTAGAAGAAGAAGACATTTGTTACTCGTTTCCTACGACCTTGCTAGAGACAACCCCTTTTGTCAACCTGTTGATATGCAAATTTGTATGGGAGCAAAAGTAGGTCATTTTCAAATGAAAAATTGAACTACTTATACTAATTGAACTTCTTTCAAATTTCAATGCGAAAAATTTGTGAGTCTTTTTGATCAAAAGGTGTATGAATGAAGTCATTCTGTTTATTCAAACGAGAGTTATAAGCGTTCAAAAACCTTTCACTTTTGCGTAACGCTCTCATTTTTCAAAATTTTGAAACGGCGCCCGGTATAGAAAAGAAAAACGTAGTCCTACGTTAAAAATATTTCAAATGTCTGTAAAAGTCTGCAACATAAATAAAATGTCTGCTAAATTTCTGCGTCGTTTAAAAAGTCTGCTATAAAAATTGTTGTGTAAAATGGAGCGAATTGATAAGGGCACTAGAGTTTTGATTATTTAAAAGTACTACGAAGGACTGTCTTGTAGACATATTGCTCTAATTGTAAAAAAAACCGAAGACTGGTGTCAACAAAGTCATCAAAAAGTCTGGAGAGCAGCATACTGTGAACGATCTGTCAAGCTCCAGATGCGACCTTGTCAACCCGCACTAGGATAAGAAATGTGTTGAGCTTATGTTATCCTAAAAATCGAACTCAGTCCGACAGGTTGCCAATAAACCGAGAGTATCTGTTGGATTTGTCCAAAGCATCAAAAAGAGAAACAACATCAGGACAAACAAGAGGCCAAAACGCCAAAATGAAGCGCGGAACAACTAGAACGAGCCGAAGAGCGATGCCGGAATGACTTGATGACTCTCCTCTGTATCGTGAACACAACGTCTCCCCACTGTTCTGGCCTGATCCTGCATCCTGCACTACACTTCTGCAACGCTGGATCTGATGAAGGAGCAAGGTATCAATTTTGTGCAAAAACAAGATTATCAACAAAATTGTCCTGAACTGCGTCCGATCGAGAGCTACTGGGCAATTATCAAGCGACACCTCCGAGAGGATGGCAGGAAGACAGAATCTGTCAATGAACAGTCCTTTATACTGCAGTCAAAGTAGCGCTCGCAAATCTTCCTTGGTGTCGATTAGGATGCATCCGTTTTTGCTCTCCAGAATCCGGTTATACAGTGGCCCGAGCTTGCTCCTCCATGGGATATTTCGGCACCTTCTGTTTCTTGTATATTTTCAGGGAGTTCCGAACATTGATCCGTTGAATCATCCCGATGCTGGTGCTGAATTGCCAAGCCAAATTACGCGTCAACACCGATGGGTTTCTCCTTATGTTCTCAACCACTTTCAAGTCCCGTCCCGGCTGGCTAGGACCCGGTTTTCTGCCGAAATGTAGCAACTCTTTCACGGAAAGGGTCTCACCGAACTTTTGGATTACACTGGTGTGGTTCACGTTCATCCGTTTTGCATTTTGGTTGTACGAGTCCAGATCAGTGGTGGCACGGGGACTGGATTTCAACATGTTTTTGGTAACAATTGACACTTTTCATAATGACCAAAGTGAACACAAGGAATAAAAAAAAATTACAATTGAAAATGTTATGACATTCTGCAAAAATAAAATCATCCCGAGCACCGAACTTTTTCCTTACCGTAAATTTTCAAGGCACAGTAGGGAGGATGGTACAAAACGCACCGTTTAAGCAACATCGTGAATAACTAGGGAATGGAAGCTGAAATTAAAGAATAAGTTATTGAATATGGTGCATTACGATGTTTTCATTGTAATTCAAATGTGATTTAAATTCAAAACGATGATTATTCATGACTTTTTAAACCTTTTCTAATTTGATCCCAAATTGACACCGGGGTAAAACGCCTTTTTAATTGCTGAATATGCACCCCAAAATAGGGATAAGACGCACCACAACACTGGGATATGATGTACCACATTATTGAGATAGCATGCACCGCTTGTAAAAACACGGCTATATAAAGTTACTTCTCCGGAGGAACTCGGATCTCACAGGGCCTCTTTTAGTGGCTAGTATGGTCAGAAATTCTCAGAATACCCTCCGCAGATCTAATTTTACAAAATCACGAAGATTAATATGTCGCAAACCCGGTTTTGGAAAAGATTTGAATATGGAAACTTTTTCAGAGGAACTCGGATCCCGCAGTGTGGTCAGACACTTTTAGAATGTTCAGAATGTCCCAAAACGTTGCAAAATCATGAAGTTTGATATGTCACAAGCCAGGTTTTGAAAAATATTTGAATGAGGCTGGTGGTACTCAGATCCCGCAAGGCCTTTCTAGTGGCCAGTATGGTCAAGAATCCTAAGAATGTCATTCGCAGACCTATTTTTACAAAATCATAAAGTTTGATATGATGTGTATGGTCAGTATGTATCAAAATGTCTTCTGGTGACTTAGATTTGGTAAATCATGAAGTTTGGTAGGCCACATGCCATGTTTCATATTCATGAGATAATTTTGAGAAAGTGGTTGAGTTCCATAATCCAAAGTTGCTAAAAGAATTCTAATCGGTTAGGTAGTTCCATAGTGATAGTCATTTTAGTTTCCGTGTTAAAAATGTTTTCTGTCGGCCTTTCACGTAATTGAATACGACACCGTACACTCAATCTCATAGCTAAAAGCAAAATAAAAAAAGAATACGGGATGTTCGTGCTATTTGCTTAGCGCCTTTTCGTCTCACAACATTTCAATTAGCTTCAAGCGGGAGGTGTAGGCAACAATTGTTAGCTTTGTCTAGTGACAAATGTTTTCAGAAGTAAACCGTTACTGAAAAATTTCAACCGTTATTATCAATGGACTCCAGATCAATTTGACTCGTCTTTGAAACGATCCACTGTACCGAAACCGATGAATTGTACAACTGTTATTGACATGTAGGCAAACATGTCACCGCACAACACACTAAAAACGTTTAAGCCGTTTTAGAGTAATTACTGTTTGATTGTTGCTAGCTATTTTTCGATACACTCCTTAGAAAGAAGACAGAAAATGGAAATCCTGAAATAATTTGAAAATCATGTCCCCTTTGTCATTGATTAAACTCTCAAACTTAATGAATCTAACTTTAGATGATTCGGGTTGCTCCGATGGGAAAATACGGATAAGTATCAATGGGCAGCTCAAAACATGGATTTTGAAACGGCAAACGGCTGCTTCACACGATACGTCAATTGTAACTTAATTCACTAACTATTTAACAAATGCCCTAGTATAAACTGGCTTCCCGCCTGCCTCCCTTTCCCTGACACGGCGAAGAAGAGGGCGATTTATGAGAAGACAGAAAGCCCAGTACGTTCGTACCAGCAGGATGCACGTATCATTTTACTCCACAAAACACTGTGGTACTCACTACTCTCCTCTAGATGTCATGGCGAATGTTTCGCATTTCTTCATAGCTTTACACCGTTGTTCGAAAGCTCGAAGCTTTCGGTTACCACATATACAGTCAGTTCTCCGACAACACGCACTCTGATTTCTGCAAAACTTCGCTACAGTTGATGATGCATTGATTTATTATTGAGGAATTACTGTAAGATAACTGCAGCTAAATCATAAAATTCATCTAAATCCGATCAAGAAAACTTTACAAATGGTGCTTGAACCATTCTTGAACAATTGCTTCAGTTATTTTAAAATCAAATTTGAAGGTGATTAAAGGAAACATTGTTCATTACTCCAAAGTTATATAATCAAATTATTCGCTTTTCGTATTTCTGTTCACTTCAGTTCATCGGGGATGCCATACGTGGGCCCTCAAATAAAAAAAATGATTGAGGACAAACATTTCTTCGCAGTTTTGGCTCCTGATGAGCAAGAAGCGTGGAAATCAAGTTACCCATGTTTCATGTACATAATTTATAACTCCTTGCTCTTGTGATGACTAAAGGGTGTCCACGATGAAATTGCCACACTATGAAATTGCTCTAACTTTTCAACCGTTGGGTAGAATTTAATGAAAATTTGGGTGGATTTAGTTCATAGTGCATTATTTACATCCTGCAAGTTTTAAAGTCCTGTGATCAAAACTCGCGGAAATGGAGTCGAAAGAACAGCTCGTGCGTGATAAAATCTTGCGCATTCATCACGAGAACAAGGATCTCTCGCATCGTTCCATAGCTAAAACGTTGGGAATCGCGAATTCCACGGTGTCGCGAGTGATTAAGGGGTTCGAGGAACGGTTGACCACCGATCGGAAGCCCAGAAGTGAAGGAAAAAGTATTTCGTACAACACCAAAAATCACAACCGCGTAGTAGGGGCCTTCAACCGAAATCCGAACGCCTCCGTTCGGGATGTGGCTAAGAAGCTGCACCTAAGCCGAAGTTTTGTCCAGAAGGCCAAAACTAAGGCTGGGCTTCGAACGTTCAAGGTACAAAAGGCCCCTAATCGCGACGAGAAGCAGAACAAGTCCGCCAAAACCCGTGCCAGGAAGTTGTACCTCAACGTGCTGACGAAAGTTGAATGCTGCATCATGGACGACGAAACATATGTGAAAGCCGACTTCAAACAGATCCCCGGCAACCTGTTTTTCACGGCCAAGGATAAGTTCAGCGTTCCGGAGCATGTCCGCACTCAGAAGATGTCCAAATTTGCGAAGAAATTCCTGGTTTGGCAAGCCATCTGCACGTGCAGGAAGCGGAGTGCACCTTTCGTGACCCAGGACACGATGAACGGACAGGTGTACATAAAAGAGTGCCTCCAGAAACGGCTGCTTCCTCTCCTAAAGGCCCACAACGTCCCAACAATCTTCTGGCCGGATTTGGCCTCATGCCACTACTCCAAGGACGTGCTGAAGTGGTATGCGGACAATAAGGTCAATTTCGTGCCGAAAATGTTCAACCCTCCCAACACTCCGGAGCTCCACCCCATCGAAAAGTACTGGGCGATTATGAAGCAGCACCTTCTTAAACGACCTAAGGTAGTGAAAGACAGTCGAGGAACTGAAGAAAGTATGGGTTTACATGCAAAAAACGGTTGATTCACAGGTTGTGCAGAATCTTATGGCCGGGGTTAAGGCCAAGGTGCGGGCATTTGCGTATGGACTGTAAATGAAATACGAGTAAAATGGTAAAATGAAGTTTAATAGTTATTTCTCAATCCCTGAAAATTTGATGGCAATCGGATGAAAACTCGAATTTCGCGAATCAATTTTGTGTGTGGCAATTTCATCGTGGACACCCTTTATAGGTGTGAACATGTCATTGAAAATCCATTTCCTCCACACACATTTCGATTTCTGCCCATCGAATCTTGGCGACGAAAGTGATGAGCACGGTTAACGATTCCACCAACAAATGAAGCAAATATATAGAACGACGATATCAAGGCTTTTGGCACGAATCAATGCTGGGTGACTACTGTTGGTTTCTAGTTAGAGAAACCAAAACGAAGCATAAACGACGAAACTCAAATTTGAATCATTTTAAGTTTTAATAAACTTATTGTAAAGAAATTTGTGCTCAAGAATGTCAAAAAAACGGTGTGTGTGTGTTTTTTTTTTTTTACTTGGTGGTAAAGTTTACGTTTGGTTGCCCGACTCCAGGTACCGAATTTGTCCATCGTGTGCCAGAGTGAGGGACTCTGAACAGAAAAGATGACTCTGAACCCTACTCCTCTTAACTCCACCAAGAGTCTGACGTTGCCTGTATCCCCCGGATTCCACTGGAAGTGACTACTTTGGGAGGAGACTGTGTTCATGCACTTCTCTTGTTGCCAGGCCTAGCTAGTCGCGCTAGTTCGCTGATTTCATCGCCATAAGACTTCTGCTGCTGCGCACTCCGGTTGTCGATGTACTACTCTTCTTGTTGACCAGTTGGATGCCGAGTTTGGTCCAGCGATTCCGGTTGGAGGGTGACTTCCGGTTCACTGGCGCCCTGACGACCCTGAACTGGCGGTTTGTCACAATCGGTGCTACTCGGCATACTCCCCGACGGTAGAGATAGCCTACTCCGGCGGAGGGTTCCCCGACGAAAGAATATCTCCCGAAACCGTTACCGAACTCAATATGCTTGCTTCAATGTTGTCCGGTAGTGTCGAGGTCGGTCCATCGATTCCGGTTGGAGGATTGCTTCCGGTTCCCTGGTGCCCCAATGACTCTTGCCGGTGACTCGCTACGGACTACTCAGAATAGTCCCCGACGGTGCATCCAACCTACTCCGACGAAGAGTTCCCCGGCGGTGGAAGTTCTTCCGACACCGATGCAAACCGGGCAGATACCTAGGTCGGTCCTACGGTTCTGGTTGGAGGATGACTTACAGTCAACAGGCGCCCCGACGACCAATTGCCGGTGCTTCTTCACGATCTACTCAGACTAGTCCCCGGCAGTGGACCTAGCCTACTCCGACAGAGAATTTCCCGGCGTCGAAAGTTCTCCCGAAACCGTTTTCTAGATACTGATACGCGGCGCTCGGTCTAGTCTCCGGCGTTGGTCCTCCGGCCGCGCCCGATGGTGCACTTTTTCTTCTCTCATACACATGCTGGCGAGAATCCAGGTCGGTCATCGACTCAAAGCCTGTACTGCTACGTAACTTGTCGCTGCTCCTCTCGCCAACTTCGTTGCAATGCAGACATTATTTCAACGACTGTTCTGTTCACCGCGTTTCATTTTTCTTCGTCAGCAAACATTTTTTGAACAATGTTGTCCACGTTTACGTCGTCACCGACGATGGACCTCATGCTGTTTCGTACGTTCTCGAACCGCGGACATTCTAAGACAACGTGCTCAGGCGTTTCCTCTGCATAACCACAAGCGGTGCAGGGTGGCGATCTCGCGTGGCTAAACTTGTTCAGATACTTCTTGAAACAGCCATGACCGGACAGAAACTGCGTCATGTGGAAATTTTCTTCACCGTGTGGTCTGTTCACCCACCTCGACAGGCATGGAATTAGCCTGTGCGTCCATCTGCCGTTATCAGCGTTGTCCCACTGCTGCTGCCACTTCCTTAAGGTGTTAGCTCGGGCAGTTCTTCGGACACCTCTTGTGCCCCGGTCTCTATAGCACTCACTATCTTCTTCTAGTAGAAGATTTATGGGGATCGTCCAAATTTCACGTAGACTGCCTCTGACGAGATAGTTCGTTACGCACTACCAACCGCATGGCCATCAGCTTAAACGTGCTGCTAAGCCGAGATCGGTTCCTTTCTGTCGCTTCTTACTGCTGCTGATCGCTGAGTTTTTAAGCATGATCCGAGATAATGCCAAGATTATCTTTGCGGCCCTTTCACATGCGTAGTCTACGTGGCTAATAAAGTTTAGCCGATCATCTATCATCACTCCCAGGTGTCTGACTTCTCGCTTAGAGTCGATGATACACTCGCCGACCGAGAGTCTCGCCTGCTGCCTTGCTTTCCGGTTACTTATCAGTACCACATCGGTCTTGTGATGAGCTAACGCCAGTTTCTTCTCACGCATCCAGTCTTCCACAGAATCTATCGCTTCCGTGACAGGTACTTCTACTTCCACTCGAAATTCGCCGACCACTAGGAGCAAAACGTCGTCCGCAAACCCGACAATCTTCACGCCTCTGGGGAGGCGCAGCCTCAAGACTCCGTCATACATAGCATTCCAAAGGGTCGGACCGAGGATGGAACCCTGTGGGACGCCCGCTGTGACGTTTACACATCTTTTTCCGGTGTCCGTATCGTAAATCAGTGTCTTGTTCTGAAAGTAGCTCCTCAGGACCCTACAGAGGTACTCGGGGGCTCTTACTCCGTGCAACGAGTCGGCGATTGCAGCCCAACTAGCACTGTTGAAGGCATTTTTCACGTCCAGGGTGACCACTCCGCAGTAGTGGTTCCCTCTTCTCTTCTGCTTCTGCCCAGACTCCATAGTTTCCACGACCGTTCAGATGGCATCCACCGTGGATCTTCCTTTTCGGAAGCCGAACTGCATGTTGGACAGACCATCTAATCCCTCCGTGTATTTTGTAAGCCTGTTGAGGATTACTCTTTCAAGCACTACATACTTCAACGACACTGGATACAGTCAGCAATGTATCCAACAGGCATATCGGCCTATATGCTAAAGGTGTGTGTGTGTGTGTGTGTGTGTGTGTGTGTGTGTGAGAGAGAGAGAGAGAGAAAGAGAGAGCGAGAGGGAGAGAGATATGGGCGTATTTCTTTCGAATTTCTGTTATTTCCCGCATTTCTGCACTTTTTCGAAATACCATCATAACTTCCTCATTTTTCAACCGATTTCCACCATTGAGCCCTTATTTTCTTCGTATTTTTGGTTTTAAGCTTCATATACAATATATTTTCTTGTTGATGTTTTTTTTTTTGTATTAATATGTTTAGCACTATTTTTTTATAAAACTTCAAACAAAAATCGGAAAAAATTATATATACTTATAAATAGCGTCGAAAATATTGCTCCTACAATATTGCTAGGTTTGAAAGATCGGTGTTATATTTAATTTTGTTTCAGTTGATGACAAAATATTTGAAATTGGATCACACACGTTGGATATATTTCCTTTTAAGTAAATGTGTTTTTGTTCATTTATTAAAAAATCAACTTTTATCCATACCACGCAAACTGTTCTACTTAATTTTTTTTTATGGTATTTTTGAATTCTGTTTAAAATTTCACATAACTAACACAAGTTGAATTATAAAGCTCATCACTTTTGATTTATTTTGTAAACTAGTGTTATCACTAAAGAATTCACAAACA
This sequence comes from Aedes japonicus, assembly GCA_034211315.2. Classification (NCBI taxonomy): domain Eukaryota; kingdom Metazoa; phylum Arthropoda; class Insecta; order Diptera; family Culicidae; genus Aedes; species Aedes japonicus. The sequence goes on from JASCZW010011622.1 coordinate 24,041, forward strand.
TTATAACAAAAAGGAACGGTGTAATAGAATGAACTGAATTTCGAACCGCAAAACACAAAGTGAGAAGTATAGAACAATAATGCCACACACGGCCAGCCATTTCAACTCAGTTTTGAGTTGTTTTTAACTCACTTTCGCAAAAAAGTGGAGTCACTCAAATTTGAGTAAATGAAGCTAGGATTGACAAGTCGACAAATCAAAAACATCCATCTGATTTGAGTCGACGTTTTTGATTTGTCGACTTGTCAATCCCAGCTTCATTTACTCAAATTTGAGTGACTCCACTTTTGATTAAAGTGAGTCAAAAATGACTCAAAGCTGAGTTGATATGCAGTTTTTGTGACAGACATAATCTGCCGTGAATTTTCCCTGGTTTTTCAATGCCTGGGATAATGATATTATTATTGGTATTCTCTTTTGTTACTTGTTTGTTTTTTTTAACATGTGAAGGAGATATTGACATTTCTTGCTTATCATTAAATAGAAGCTTTCCATACTGTTCAGTTCAATAAAAATCGAACTGAAGTTGTAGCGTCTAGCAGCGGGCAGAGGGCGCACTCATCACAAGCGTTTGTTCACCCAGCGAGTGCGAGCGAGCGCACATAAGTTTTTTCGATCGCATCGCACCCAGCGAGCCAGCAGTTCTATTTTCAACGCCCTTGTTTCCAATTTTGCGTGCTGTCGTCGCAAACTACGTTGCATACGACAGCATAAAAGAGAACGTTCTGCGGTGGCGAGGGATAGTTTTTCGCAAGCCGTTACACAGTACACATCGAAAGGAAGGAGAACATCATCAGCAGCAGCATTCACAGCGAGGCGGCAGTAAAACTGGGCCATCAGCCGTGAAAAGCATCGTCGAGTGTATAAAAATAGCGCGCGCTCAATAGAGCGCATCAGTATAATTTCATCCATCGAATCGAAAACATTACATAGAAATAAGAAGAGAAAATGAATAAACGTGTATAAAGTGTAAAGTTTCTCCAGTGTTTGTGTTCTATCGCCGAACGTCCAGTCCTCCACCTCCGCACAAATAAAGAGTTGAATTTAAAAAGAGTTGGTTTTGAGAAAGCCTTTTTCAAGGCTCATCGAGTGAGAACCGGTTGCTGCTAGCCAAGCTAGTCCAGTCCAACCACGGCGTGGTTTCATGAGGCGAAGCCATAGGTGTCCGGGCCAGTTGCCCTCCTGGGAAGGAACGCAGGGGTTCCTGCTCCCACCCGGCTCGGTTCCCGCTGGGAACGCGAGCACCCTTCATCGACCGGTGCAGTTACAGTCCACTGCAGCCCCAACATATTACTTGGTCCTTCGAACCGGATCATCAACGTGTCGAGTATCCGGATGAGTCATCGTTCTGGTGGAAATTTCCATCATCATTCGTCATCCGACGAAACCGCATTGTTGCTGTGGAGTGTGGAGTGGATGTCGGCGATAGGAAACAAAACACGGATAAAGTAAAACTTACAAGTGAGTGAAACTAAAAAGTACTAAAGTGAACGTTGGAAAACCTGAACATTTGTGAGTGAAAAAGTGAATTCAAACAATTCAAAGACAAACAGTGAAGTGTGAAAATGGCATTGAGTCGAACGCCAATCAAGCCGTCCAACAAGGACAAAGAAGAAGAAGGTGAATCGACTTTGAGCATGCTGGTCCACATGCGTAGCATGGCTCAAGGTAACGTCACCCCTATCAAGAACATCTTGACTCAAGCCCAAGCGGAACAAAATGAGCTTACTCCTGCTCAAGTGAGAGTGTATGTGAAGAAGGTGGAAACTTCCTACGCCGAATACCACCAGTTTCATCAGCAAGTAGTGGCCAGTCTTCCACTAAACAAGCGAGAGGATCAAGATGCGAAGTATCTCAGCTTCGAAACATTACACGAGGAGGTGTCCACCATTCTCGAAACATGGCTCGGGAATCTGACCGCACCTCCACCGAACCAAGTTCAACAAGCGATGCCTTTGGCCATTAACCAACAACCATTAGTGATTCAGCAGTCCCTCCCTCGTGCCATTCCCACGTTTGACGGGAGGTATGAGAACTGGGAAAAGTTTAAAATCATGTTCCGTGACGCTGTGGATCGTACCAACGAAGCGCCACGCATAAAGCTGTATCACCTTGAGAAGGCTCTCGTTGGTGACGCAGCGGGTTTGATCGACGTCAAGACAATCAGCGATGGAAATTACGAGCACGCCTGGCAACTTTTGGAAGAACGGTTTGAGGACAAGCGGCGAATGATCGACATTCACATCGCTGGTTTGCTCGGAGCGAAGAAATTGCCAAAGGAAGATTATCTGGAGCTGAGATCGCTAGTCGAGAGTATAAGCGGTCATGTGGAGAATCTGAAATTCCTCAATCAAGAATTCACTGGTGTTTCGGAACTCATCGTCGTCCACCTGATCGCCCGTGCCCTGGATGCTACTACGAAGAAACAGTGGGAATCAACGATAAAGCGAGAAGAACTTCCCACCTACGAGAACACCATCAAGTTTTTGAAGGATCGCGTCTGAGTTCTGGAGAGATGTCAAGGTTCGAGCGAAGAATCTCGACCCCAACGAGCAACGATGAAGCAGCCTGCAGGAAAGAACATCATACCGAAGGCTAACGCTGCAACAGCTTCCCCCGCGGCGGAACAGCGATGTGAAATGTGTGGTGAAGTCCATCCAACGTTCAAGTGCTCATGGTTCAACAGCCTCACTGTAGGTGACCGGCTGTCCAAAGTCAAGGAAAAAAATGTCTGCTTCAACTGCTTGAGGCGTGGACACGGCGTACGGAACTGTCCATCTGTTGGCCAACCCTATTTGGCCAGCGCGCTCTACATTTCAACACCTGCACAATCGACAGCATCGCGTGAGGCGCGCCCCGCGGTCAGTCCAAGCACTGCGAAGTGACAGGTAAACAGGTCTGTCACACCGGGTGAGTAAACAAAAAGAAAACGAACAAATGGTCAACCAAGTGTGCTCCGCGAGGCAATTATTAAATTATTTCTACTGCAAATACCTATCTAGTGAATAAAATTTATTAAATTTATTAATCCCACCTAATACGTATAGAAGAACCTTATATCTATATAGAATCTGGTAAGCGTAAACAGTATCTTTTTCTACAAATAATTCTAATCTAGCTTTGTAATTCAGGTTATGCTAAGCCCTGCTATCTATGCATTTATACTCTTTATGCTGAGTCATATGCAGATTCGGTAAGAAAATTAAAGTTTGAAGTCGGTAGTTTCAAATTATATGTATATACCTTACTAATCTACCTTTAACTAGGACTTACCACTAAGACATAAACTGGATACAAGAACGACACGAAAAGGGAACTAAACGTGAGTAGATGAATTATTATATACATGTACATAGAGAAATGAAAACCGATAAAGAAATGACATCTAATTTGATGGGCCGTATGATCAATGTTAAGCGAACTCACATATATATATATAAATATATTTAGGTCACAATGAATGTATATTTAACTAAATTCTACATTTAAATGCCCAAAAAATGTAAGCCATATGAATAAGTACAAACTAACGCTATGCATTTGTTATTTGGCAGGAAAATTATATTCTCGATTCGATTAAAATCAACCGGATCGTGCGTTGTTATTCGCTTCCGGCGAGAATCATAATTTTGGAAAATCCGTTTAAGTTGAACTAAATTCAACATCATATAATTTTCGTTTATCTAACGAAACCGTTCAGTCGCGAACATGTCAAGCCGTGGTTTGAAGTCCGACGGTAGCAAGGTGTAAGGCCAAAACGGGTTGATAGTGTTGTGGTTAATAAAAGTGATACAGATGGTAGTGGTGATGGTAGTGATGATGTGGTAATGATGAATGAGACGGACAAGGCCGACAATGGAGAAACATGTAGAAGCTGTGGAGGACCTGATACGGATGAAATGGTGCAATGCGACCAATGCGACGGATGGCATCACTACGATTGTGTTGGAGTTACGGATGAAGTTGTTAATCAGAGCTGGAGTTGTGCCAACTGCAAGACTGCAAAATGGATCCAGCGAACTACGATAACTTCAGACAAACAACTAACTTCGAAAGATGCCAGAAAGGAGCACGAGTCCAAACGTACTTCGTCGGTCAGTAAAACTACAACAATTTGTTCATTCAATGGGAAAGCCAAGTCAACTCATTCCGAGCCCCCAGTACTTCCCGGATCCGTGCGCAATCATCTAGTTCCAGAACCTGAATCGTCGAAAAACCAGTCAGATCAAGGGTCGTTGGGAAAACCTAAATCCGAAAACCGCCATACGAAAGGAGAAGCTTTTTGTATCGTCAGCGGAAGGAGTGCCAACAATCGAGTTGGAGATGGCCCTTTCTGAAGTTTCTTGTTCGTCGTCGCAGAGATCTGCTCGACACCGTGCCAAATTGCAGCTGCTGAGGCTTCAGGAAGAAAAGGAGTTTGAAGAACAACAAGCAGAGCGGCGTAAGCAGGAGCAACGGGAAGAGGCAGAAAGGTACAAGGAATTCCTGGCCAAGAAATACAAGATTCTAGAGGACCTAGCTAGTGGAAAGGGATCAAACCAAAGTTCTAGTTCGATAATTTCACGAGGCCGAGTAGCAGAATGGGTCAATAGTGCCAGCCATTTGCAATTGACGAATGCTAAGTGCTCATCCGATCCTACTGATCAAAAACAAGTTTCACAAGAGGAAAAACGACTAAAAAAGATGCAGCAGGAACAACAAGAACAACAAGAGCAGTTACAGCAAGAACCCCTACTGGACAAACAGCAACAACAGAAAGAGCACTTGCGGCAACAGCATCAAAGGCAATTGCAGAGGGAAGAACAGTTCCGGCGACACCAACAGTTACAGCGTCAACAACATCTGCAACAGGAAATACTCCTGCGTGAACAACAGCAACACCTGCAGCTAGAAGAGGACCGTATCAACCAATTGTGGGAACAGCAACGGCATAAGGAAATACATCTTCGGGTACAACAACAAGCAGATCATGCTCAATATGGAAATCCAGTGCCTTCCAAGCAGATTCCTGCGCAGCAATTCAACCATCTTCAAGTGAGTTGTGCTTCGGGTAAACTTTATCGAGATTCAGTGCGTGTACAGCCAGGACACTTCAGTCCAGATGGTCTGCCGCAATCAACACAAGTGCATCCCGAAATCGATAATCCGAACGGTTTAGCTGTAGATCCAAATCAACCCCTTCACGGCACGTTACGTGCTACACGTGATCAGAGATCGTCAAGACATTCAATGGAAGATGACTACGACCAGTTTCAGCTTTCACGTTCCCAGATTGCAGCTCGGCAAGCAGTGTCAAAAGATTTGCCTACGTTTTCAGGCCACCCAGAAGAATGGCCGATCTTCTTATCTATGTTCAATAGCACGACAGCTATGTGTGGATTCACGGAAGAGGAGAACATCGTGCGGCTGCAGAGAAGCTTGAAGGGGAAAGCCTACGAAGCCGTCAAATGCCGGCTGATGCATCCCGGTAACGTGCAAGGAGTAATGGATACGCTGAGGATGTTATACGGTCAACCAGAAGTCATTGTTCACTCGTTGATCGGAAAAATCAGTGCATTACCAGCGATTCGAGATGACCGACTGGAAACATTAGTAGATTTCGCAGTGAGCGTGCAGAACTTTTGTGCGACTGTTGAGTCATGTGGTTTGGAGGAGTATATGTATAATGTGACCCTTTTACATCAGCTCGTTAGCAAACTTCCACCGTCAATCAAGCTAAACTGGGATTAACATCGAAAAACGCACCTCACGGTCAATCTAGCGATCTTCAGTAAATGGGTCTACCTCTAGCAGAAGCAGCGAGTTCGGTAACGTTCCCTACGGTATCGCCAGAAGCGAAACCCTGTCACAACGACATTCGTCGAAATAAAAAGGTAGACAGCTACCACAATACGCATAATGAAACCGCAGGTCCGCACGGCCCGAAAACATTTACGTCCCCAAAAGCGGTGGTAGATTCTGCATCTGCGGCAACCAAAGACTTATGCCTAGTGTGCAAAGGAAATTGCAAATCTACGGACAAGTGCAAACGATTTCGAGAGCTTTCAAGGGATTCAAGATGGGCTGTAGTCAGGGAATTTGGACTCTGTCGCACGTACCTTCGTCAACACAAAGGAAACTGTAAGGCCAAACCATGCGGTAAGGACGGCTGTATATACAGACATCATGAGCTGCTACACAACGACCAGAAAGGGAAATCTGAAACTCCGTGCGGAAACCAACAGTCGTCTCAACCTGAAGCTAGTAGCTCCGGACATGGCTGCAACGCACACCAGGCAACTTCAAGCTCCGTGCTCTTTCGCTACCTTCCAGTAGTGCTGTCAGGACCTGGAAAGGAGGTATATACCTACGCCTTTTTGGACGAAGGCTCTGCACTGACGCTGCTCGATCAAGAACTGGCCGACGAACTGAAGCTATCTGGAACATCCAGCCCACTCTGCCTACGTTGGACCGGAGGAACCCAACGCCACGAAAAGAACTCCCATATTGTCAAGCTTCACATTGCTGCAAGACACCATGCAGCCAGGAAGTTCCAGCTAGAAGATGTACGCACAGTGAACAAACTAATGCTGCCACATCAAACTCTAGATCTCGATGAGCTAGTACACTTGTATCCGCACCTCAAGGGGCTACCTATCGAGTCATATTACGACGCTCGTCCACGCATTTTGATAGGAATGAAGCATGCCCAGCTAGGACTGACATTAAAAAGCCGTGAAGGGAATTGGGACAACCGATTGCAATGAAGACACGACTAGGGTGGACTGTCTGTGGAGGGCTGTATTCCGGAGAGGCACCGAATATGTTCCATTACACATTTCACGTACGCTCATGCAACGACGAGTCTGACGAAGATCTACATCAGGCCATGAAGAGTACTTTTCCTAGATAGTCTTGGAGTCATAAAGCCAGCTAAAGTGCTTCTATCTTCCGAAGACGAACGAGCTCAGTCACTCTTGGAGACCCGTACGCGCTTCAAAGGTGAGCGCTATGGAGACAGGGCTGCTTTGGCGGTACGATGACATTCGTTTGCCTGATAGTCGAGATATGGCATTACGGCGCCATCAATCCCTGGAAAAACGTATGGCAAAGGATAAGCAGTTGGCAGAAGTAATGCAGCAGAAGATAACCGACTACCTTGCGAAAAGATATATTCGCAAGCTTTCTGATGAAGAAGTTAAGCAGCAATTAAAGAACGCATGGTTTCTACCAATATTCCAGTCACAAATCCAAACAAACCTGGAAAAGTGAGGATAGTGTGGGACGCGGCTGCACAAAGTTCACGGAAGGTCACTGAATTCTGCCCTGCTGAAAGGGCCGGATCTACTTTCTTCTCTTCTTTCGATTCTG
>JASCZW010011623.1:0-31382 GCA_034211315.2 Aedes japonicus
GATTAAGAGCCGTCAACCGATGAAGTGAAACTCGTTATAAAGGCTAGTATGGAGCTCAAAAGTAATGTGCATTATAGGACAAGTAATGGTCGAGAAACGCTTTTACAGTCGGAATTACTTATCTTGTATAAGGCTAGTATGCAGCTCAAAAGTAATGTGCATTAGGATAGGACAAGTAATGGTCAAGAAATGCTTTTACTGTCGGAATTACTTACCTCGTTACTTATTCCGCAAGAAAAACTGACATTTCACCCATGCTGAAGCAGTTATCAAAATTACTTCGGTAAATATGGCAAAAATTACTTCAAGTCTTTACTTGTCAGCTGCATACTAAGCTATAAGCTGAAAAGGAGGGTAAACTTCGTAACGTTAGTAACGCCTGCCTATGTAATTTAAATGGCGCTATCACTTTTCCTTGAAGAAAAATATTCCGTTCGAGGCTTTCTTCGGTTACCCGGTTATGCAAATCCACGGAATGTAATAATAATAATGATCGATTTGACTATTTGTCCGTGTGTTTTAATATCCTGATAGAAAAAAATCAGCGCCAACATTAGATTTAGGGCGAATCTGCTTTTGTAAACAATAATTTCTCTTGAACAAAAGGTCACAAATACAAATTAAACACTCCTTAAGGAAGAGGAGCTTTATCTCTATCCGCTGATGTATTCAATTTGAAGGAATTGTATTCAACTTCCGATAAATTAGCAAACAAAGTGTTTGTTTACAAAAGCAGATTTGCCGTAATCAAATGTTGGCGCTGAAATGATCATTAGGTGATCGAAATGATCGTAAATCATGATCTTTATTTGAAAAATTTCATCCAACTTATTCAATAATTCATTAGGTAAATTTTACTCATTGGCACTTACCTAACGTTAGTACACAACATAAGGTAAATTTTACCCATTGTTATTAGAATTAATTACCGTAATTACCCAACATTGAGTTTTCATCTGATACCTAATTTTAACTAAATGAACAAAACATGCGAGGTTGGTTAAAAAAACTTTATTTTTGGTACTTTTTTCTTAGCGTGTAAGCTTAAGGCCCGGAATAAAGTAAAACAGAGTAACGTAGCAGTAACGATTTTCATTCAACATGAATGCCGCCAATGGAAAAACTTGCAACAGGCTATTTCACGGGGACGCTCTTCAGTGTCTTTGACAGCTGAATATGTACTCCTTTGGGGAAGTGTTGAAGAAGCTTAATGTAAATAAAAAAATTCAATGAAAAAATCCATCACAATTTCAAGGTAAACAAAACAATCAACTGTTACAAATTAATCCAGCAGACGTATCGGATTTTGTAAACATAGAGGGGAACAAAGACTCCAACGTAAATTTTTTTAAACTCTCGTTGGTGTCTCGTGAAGGCCTGCCTAATAGGTCATTTTACGAGAGGAGAAAGGCGGTCTTTGTTTTGATGATGTTGACGTTGTTTCAGACAACAGCTGATTAAAACCAACAAGCAAAAGGAAGCTAGCTATTTAAAATTGGTGCACTGCTTTAGAACCCAATTGGTCCCAAGTAGTGATCCTCATAGCATGAGATAAGCGGAAATTCGATTCAACGATTTGGCAACGATGTTTATTTTATTCACAGAAGCTGATAACACTTGCCACAGTGCAAAATTTGTACGATTGGCTCAGATTTGACAGCTCTCGATGCATGATTGGCTCAAAAATGGCTGCTTCCGCATATCTCTTACTATGAGGTTCACTAGTCCCAAGTACATCTTAGACCTTGCACCTTGCAATACATTCTTGGTACAAGAGACTTTGTTTTTCTTTTAATTCGCTCTGTTGTTTTTTAGGAGTAATTGGCCCTCGGAATTACACCGTTGTTTAAAAGAAAGGGACGTTTGAAGTCATTGTTTACATCTCGAAAATAAGCAGCATTTCCTGGGCTCCACTGTCAGTTGTCTAATGTTAGTTGAAAGGTTCAGGATAATAATGCGTAAAATATAATCGCAAAACAGCTTGCCAAAAAGGCATACAATTATTTGAATTTGAATTTTCGAACAACCAATTGAGGTTAACTTCAACTAATAACATTATTCAGAAATAGAAAACTTTTCCCATCGATTTGCTTGAGAGCGGCCTTCAATGGATACGTTTGCGTGTTTTGGAAGCTTTTTCTATAGGTTTTCTGTCAACATAAATGAGCCTCTGCTAAGAGTCGAATGATTTGAAACGCGTCGCACTCACTTGGCAAGTCGACAATTGCCGAATCGAGTGATTCAACTCTGTGTGCAAATGAAATGAAGAGTCGACTTACTCGATTAGATAATAATTATCAATTATTGTCGACTCGTCAAGTGAGAGCGACTCGTTTCGACTCACTTGATTCACAGAACGGACCCAAAGGTCAGTGAAACGCAAACCTACTGATTGTCTGCAAGCCTTTAGTTTGCGTGAGCAATCTTCAGTAAGCACAAACCCAGATTACCTAATATTGGTTATTACTTTCTACTGGAAATTGTTTTAATTTACATTTCATTTTACATTTTACAGAATGCTTCAAAAAATCCATGTAATTTAACAATTTATCCATACGGATTAGCATTCCAAATTTTGCACTTAAGGAGAAACAAATGTTCTAATATATTACAGAATTTTTTTTTATAGTAAAAAAAACAATAAAGTATGTAGGAATCCAAGTAAAACTAAAGTGACATTAAACTTCGTAATTGCCAAAACTGAAAATGATAATAACTTTCTGGCTATTTTTTAATCTATATCGAATTGGTCAGCATCGTCATTAGCGACGATTTTCTGCTTTTTTTATCATCAATTACTTTGCTTGTAAGAGCATTTAACCTAACTTTTGCGTTACCTGGATTCGTCCAATTCAGAAATATTTTTTCGCTCCGGAGTGAAGCCGAATTGCACCTCGGGCTTCACGTTGGTCCGTAAAGATCCAAATCCGAATAAAACAAAAAAGCAAAAGCTGTTGCTTCAAATATTGGAATATGAATAAACTATTACGTTTTCACTTAGAAAAATCTAACGACCGCGTTGCTTCAGTGACAAAAAAAATTCTAATTATGGGTAAATAATAACGTCCAATGTTCCATACTAAACATTACCCAAATGTCAGTAAAAATTACTGTTTATTATCGTTAATTTTCACCGATATTTTGGGTATTGTCAGCATTACCAAATTTTTGTAAAATAAATACCAAATTTTATGTATTCTCATCTAAGCGTGTACAATAATTGGGTCCATTCTACGAGTCATATAAGTCGAAACGAGCCGCACCCTCTTCACGAGTCGACAACTGTTGAATCGGGGAGTCGACTTATAGAGACTCGATTTTCACAGAGAGTAGACTTCCTCGATTCAGCTATTGTCAACTTGCCAAGAGCTATTCGTTGCGATGCATTCTACTCCCAGAATAGGAGACTTCAGACGAAAGTGAGTCAAAAACGACTCAAAAGTGAGTTGAAACGGCTGGTCGTGTAGTTTGTATGCACTTTTGAAACATGACCAGTGAACACAATATCGCATATGATAGCGGATATGAGTATAAAGTGGAAGCAATATACACACAGTTTTCATGGAGTCAAAGGAACGGATACAATTTTGTGTTGGTTGGAGCTGCTCTACAAATGATTTTTTAGAACAAAATCCAAATTTTTTGACAGCTGAGTACGATGGTGTCACTGCGATGTTCTCTAAGGGAGAAAGTGATCCCCGTTGTAGACCTGGAAGAGTGGCGAATAGTGTGAAGCCAAATAATAAAACCTTATTGAACTGTCAAACTGGTACCTATTTTGAATTTAAAGCCCGATTCAAAGTAAATTTGGACGCATTCGAGGGACCATAACTCAAGAGTTAAACAACATACACGGCTGATCAAAACGTCAAACACAAAGGGTATTTATTCCGCTTTCAAACGAAATATCACAAGTTTTGACATTTTACCGTTTCGAACGAACTTTCGCACTTAACTTGTGATCGATGTAGGCATGATCTGCAATAGGCATGATCTGCACAGTCGCTGGTGACATTGTACCAGCGAACTTATTCCACTTTAAACGCATTTGTTGTTTTCGCTTGAAAATTGCCCAATATTTTTTGATCGGTCTGAAGTCAGGGCAATTCGGAGGATTAATCTCTTTGGCGACGAAATTAACATTGTTTGCAGCATACCATTCTAGAGTAGTGGCAGCTGGCTAGATCCGGCCGAAGCATAACGTTGGTCTTTTGTTGCCAAATGAAGGGTAAAATCCGCAATTTTGGACACTCTTTAATGTAAACCGCTGACGTCATTGTGTGAGATGTGATGAAAACTTTGGTTTTAAGGCCACAACTGCAGACTCCTTGCCAAATCATTAGTTTCCGAGCAAACTTATCAGCAAAAACAAATTGATACCTGGAAGAGATAACCCCACGACCAGTTGCCAGGTAAATTTTTTGTTCGGGGATTTTTTATAATCCATTTTGACATATGTTTTGTCATCCATTAAAATACAGCCATAAATTTCGTCAAAACTCGTGCGTATAACATCCAACAAATAAGCAACTCTAACTCTTCCAATTTGGAAACAACATTTTCTTCATAAGACTGGATTTATTCAATCACTCCCAATCTACTAAATCATCGCGCCAATCAAGTATCCATTGGAACTGCCTCTCAGTTGCATCGTATCGCTAACCAGCTACTTTGAATGAAGTGCAGCACAAGCAGAGCCAGCATGATAAAATTTAAGCGCCGTTGTCAGCCGTCTGGCACCTGAGGCGTCAATTGCGGGCATTGCACGGCACATGCTATACATGTATGTATGACCAGACCACCCTTATCATCCTCCAACCGATCAGCTGATCATGCCTGAACAGCGCGAGTTGCATACTATGCAATCCATCGACACCACCCGGAGAACTAACCGAGATGATTGATAGGCCCTCTCCGCAATGTCGGTACGTGTGCAGTTGCTGTTGATCGGTATGTTTGGAGCTATGATTTTGATCAGCTACCCAGCAGCGCTTAATTGACGATGATGGTGTGAAAATTGGACTGCAAGATTGGTAACAATATACTTTGTTTCAAACATCGTACCACCTCAACGCTGGTTCACATTGGGTTAATGTGATTTGACATAACCGCACCGCGTCAGCTGGTGATTGCAGTGACAGGTGGTTGTCAACTCTAAATCCAGGCGTGATAGGGCACTTGCTGTTTCTGTCATCAACTCGTTAGTAAATTGTTTGAATAAGTGATTACGATTGTGGATCAACATAATGGGGAAGGTTTGATCTTGGAGAAGTGATGCCAATAGTTGGATTCGTCTTCTTACCGAGTTCGTCATTGACCTGCTTCGCATAACAAAGGTTCATGGATTTCGTCATTTAGGTCCGAATGACATCTATATTGAGTCATGTCATTTGCACCCGAGCTGTGCTGATCCACATCTCCAACTTCGTCCAACATTCAATAAATCTGCACTGATGAATGGAATAGAACCTCGATCAAACTCAATGCTCTCTATAGTCACCACCTAGATATGGACACCGAACAGGCGGCGGACTTAAAGAGCGGAAAACGCTCATTAAATGAGCAACATTAATATATTTAATAAAAATGCAGTCACGTCGCGTCCCGTGCCTCCATCCACTCGCTAACCGTGGATTCAAAATGCAAGCAAATTCCATCAAAATCACCATAGCTAGTACCGTACAAGCCTTCATGGAAAAACCATCCAACGAAAAACCATACGTACAACCGAGTGTTATTAATTATTGACTGCCTTTCGTTGGACTCCCTCGTTCCCCGGCGGGCTTCGCGTTTGAGTGACGATTGAGCAATTCATCATTATTTCATTCCGAGCTTATTGGACCTAGTAGCCCTCTAGTGGTAGAGGTCCGAAGGCACGCTGAAACAAACAAAATGATAAAAACCGTTTCTTTCGCATAGTTTTCCCATTAGGATTAAAAGCAGTGAGACAGTAAGTTTGTCCAAGCCCACGGCTATGACGACTTCTGAACACGCCGGGCGATGACAGCGCATTCCTAGGATTGCTTTCCAATTTAGTGGCTTTTTCTCTCGGGGGATTCGTTGTAGACTGGTTCGCGGTTTGCGTTATCGTTAGATTCATTCTTGCTGTCAAAAGCAGTGTTCCCAATCTGGTCGTTTGGTTTTCGCTGTTCGATAAAAAATGCCTGATGTTCTGATTGCTGTTCTTGCAAGCCCAGTGCAAAATTGTAGAAATCTCAAACAGAATATGACAGCCAACGCGGTTTAAAATTGTATGATAGTTTAGTTCTCCGAACCAGTCCAACAACCAGCTGATCCAACGCGGCTCAAACCGTTAATTAAACTCGCATAGTCATCACGGCTCACACCGATTGATTATTAAAATAATTGAAATGTCTTTGGTGTCTTAGCAACCATCGAGACCATCGAATTCAGAAGGTGTTTCTGCTCCTTTACTGGCAAAGCCGAAGTGCGATGAAAATGTGTCTCCAAGTCCTATATGCGGAAAACTCGCGTGTGTGGCCCAATTGAGTAGCGCATGACAGGCCGAAACAACAACCAAAACAAACCCCCATTCGCGGCCTGCTGCGATACGAATCTGAGCCGCGGCACGCGTTCCACTCGACCCGGCCGCGGCCGATAGCGATCTTTTCGGGTAGGAGAGCACGAAAATGGAAGCGTCTGATGCCGCAATCGGTAGTTATCTTGAAGTCGGGGAGTCGCGCCGTTGCGTGAAAGATAAACCAATAATTAGTACTAGTGACAGCTGATTTCTGTTTTGGCAGCAGGTGGAATCGCGGTTGGTCGATGAAATTAGTGCCACGGGTTTCGGATTGTGCCAACAATGGCATTGTTGACTATTTAATTAAAATGGGATCTTGTGAGCTAATGACCTAGTAAGTTGGGTGTTCCATTCGCGGAATGATGAAACCAACTGGTGGTATCGTTTGTTTTGAATTTTTAATTTCGTATTCATAGATGCCAACTAGCATGGACCGCTGTGAATCTGACCGATGCCACATTGGTATTTAAAGGTAACTGTTTTTGATTTGTTAAATTTTGACACACATTGACAATTATTAATATTCAACCAAAAAATTAAATAACTTTCAGAAACGATTGCCGCGCCATCATAGTACACAATATGTGATTTTTCTGAAGGGCTGGCAAGTGCTTTTTCTCGCCTTGAAATAACTACAACTTTAAAAATACTGAGATTTGAGTTCATTCAGACGCTTTCTGAAACATTGATGGTTGACATTGATTAATAGTCGAAAACAAACTGGCAACACGTTTTTTCTCAGAGCATGATATATAAAAAAAAAACAAAAAATTATTATAAACAACTGTATCATTAAGTTCAAGTCTTGCTCTCTAAGTTTAAACATAACATTTATGAAAGAAACTTTATTTCCAGAATTTTCTGATTTTGGATTTGACTCCACTCAAAAGTTTTCGGACAGTAGTGCGGTCGTATTTACATGAAGCCACAGACCATTTTTTTTCTACCAGTACGATAAACTTCGGCATCGATCGTACCTTTAGTCTAGAAAATTGTTGACTTGGAGCCGCAGGAATACATTGCCAACCTTCTGGCCAAACTTTTCCATCTCAAACCAATTTTTTAAGATGCTTACAGGGTGTCTCACAATAGGTGTCACTAAAACAAAATTGAATTACAGCAAATCAAATCAACCAAATCATAGCATTTATTCTTCATATGAAAGATACATGTTATAGAAATAAACCATATTAAGGCCTGTACTCGAAAAAAATGCACCATTTTTATCCGTGTGTAACTTTTTTGTCCGTGGGTAAAAATTGATGAAAATCTGAGTATAACTAGTTTGGAGTGAATTGTTTACATGTGCAAAATTTCATAACAATCGGTTCAGTGGTTATTGAGATGTCATCGAAACAAGAAGAAAATCGCCGGAGAATTTTGCGCGCCGTCATGGAAAATCCGACTGCGACCATGAGATGGATCGGAAGACAACTGGGAATCACCCATACAACTGTGTCTCGGGTGGTAAAATCGTTTAAGGAGTCCCAGACGACCGAGCGGTGGGCTGGAAGTGGAAGAAAATCGAAGACAGCTGACCCTGTGAAGGCCCGGAAGGTGTTGGATTATTTCAAGTGTAATCCGAACCTTTCGATTCGCGACGCGGCTCTGAAGGCAAAGTGTTCCGCCTGGTTCGTTCAGCAAACCATGAAACGAGCTGGGCTTCGTGTATTCAAGGTCCGCAAGGCACCGAACCGGCGTGATCAACAAAACACGGCGGCCAAATCCCGCGCAAGGAAGCTGTATCGAGAGTGGTTAACGAAACCGATGTGTGTGGTTATGGATGACGAAACCTACATCAAGGCAGACGCAAAGCAGATACCGGGGCTGGAGTTCTACGTTGCCAAATCACGGTTTGATGTTCCGGAAGACATAAGGAAGAAGAAAGTGGACAAATTCGTCAAAAAATACTTGCTCTGGCAGGCCATATGCCAATGCGGTAAACTGAGTAAACCGTACATCACAACGGGTACCATCAACAGCGAATTTTATCGCACCGAGTGCCTCCAGAAGCGTCAGTTGCTCTTACTGCGGTCCCACGGAGGCGAGACATTATTTTGGCCGGCATCATGCCATTACGCGCGATCGACGTTGGTTGGTACAGAGACAATGACGTAGTTTTGTACCAAAACCTCAACCCCCAAATTCACGAGATTCGTCCGGTGGAAAGATTTTGGGCCATAATGAAGGCCAAAGTTCGAAAATCGTCCAAGGTGTTAAAGAACGAGCTGGAGTTGAAGAAAGAATGGATGAAAGTGACCAAAAAGGTCGGCTCTACCATTGCACAAAATTGTAATGAGGTGTCTTAAGAGAAAGGTGCAGGCTTTGAGCGATGGAACGAAAATCGAATAAAGTAATTATGCTGAAACATAATCCATATGTATAAATTCATTCCCTGAGAGTTTCAAGAAAATTCGACTTAAAATAAATTTTTGACGAACACTTTTGTCACGTGCATTTTTTTTCGAGTACACCCCTTATTGGGATCGCATGCACCACTTGTGAAACATAAAACCACGGCTATAAAAAGTTACTCATTCGAGTTGTAAAGTGAGGAGTTTGCAACATATTGCCACATTCTTTCAGCTCTATATGGTAGTCAAGCAGCCAATCGGTAAAGAATACAGATAGCAAAACGTTGCGATAGTTACCAACTCCTCTTTTTATATACACGGTTAGAAAAAAGTACCCAACGGAGCAGTTAAGTGTGGGTAGCCAACGTTTGGTATAATTATGATTACCTACCATTGGGTTCAAATTACTTACTTTTCGGTGGAATTTTACCAGAAGTAAGTTTTGTATACCCAACGGTAGGTTTACATGATTATACCTAATGTTGGCTTCCCACACTTAACTGCTTCACTGGGTACTTTTTTCTTAGCGTGTAGACGTATTTAAAGCCACGATGCGTTCTGTACACGTTTAAATTTTGCATAATTTTGTCTAAATATTCTGAAAATACGTAGAATTATAGTGATGGTTTGATACTATCTTGAAGTTTTCTTGTCTACGATACATGTGAAGTGAATTTATTATATTAATGCATGGTAAAAGCTTATATTAATAACACTATTATTAAATCAGACAATTTGGCCAACAAAACTCCCCATGACGATGAGCATCAATTTGAACCGAAGTAGTGCTTAACCCTACACACTTTTGAATGAATCACTAGGGTCTCTAAAGCTCCCGTTAAAACGTGAAGTTTTTCAGAAACGCTTCATTAGTTGTTTATGGTGACCAATAGGGTGTTTTGGGTATATAAGGATTATGACATTTTTCGAAACAAAATATAATAATATATTACCTTTCCATTAATTCTGAGAAGTGCAACAATTTCAAAATATTATTATACAATAATGATTCCAAGACAACACCATTCTATTTCAAACACGGTACAAGAAAAACAGACCACCTAAACTAACGAACCAACCTTTGATTTCAAACATCAAAAGTGTCAAAAAGGCGTTCACGCTCATTCAGATTTACCCAAAATTGATTAACTTGTACCCATTTCCATAAAACATGCTGAAATGTCAAACCATGGGTAAGGCGATTTATGAAAGTGGGTGAATCTCACTATATTCTTCATAAATCTTTTCTTCTGTTTATACAATGGACACGTATTTGTACTTTTGTTACAGTTTTACGGTGAAAACCAGTGATTCGGCCTTAAGAATTCAGGTAGCTTTTTGCAATGTGTTTTAAACAGAAAGCCGGACATGGCAACGGAGTTTTGTTTTTACTATTCTTTCTTTAAAAGGTGCATCGATTCACATCTTGTCGCAAAGACAAAGTAATGCATCCTGGCCATCTCGAATTTAGTCGCTCCGATGCCTGCCGAATCAGAGTACTGTTTGGATATCTTAGTAAACTCATCCAACGAAGCTTCTGAACGCGACATGGTGATCAGCGAAAGTTAACCAAACGCTTCCAGCAGAGCCTGTTCGAGCTGATCGGATTCCCGAAATGCGTGAGCGATGCGTGCCAGCACCGGATTCTGGACACCGTGATGAGGTGCCATGATCAACTGCTGGAGGAGAGCTACCCTTCGCTAATCTGCGGTGGATGCCGTGTAGGATGAGTCCTATCTGGCCAACTTCCGTTGCTGTCTGTTGATGCCTTCTTATGTATGCATGGGTCATGAAGGATGAACATTACGGCTGTATTATAGTCCATTTTTTTGAAAAGAACAAATAAGAAAAGCTTTTAAATTTGTTTTACCCAATCTCCATAAAAACCACTTTCATAATATTGAGGTAGACCTAACCCAAAATCAGATAAATCGTAGGTTTCCCCAATTTGGGTTTAGACTCGGTTACCCAATTTTAGGAAGTTCAAATTTATATGAATTTGGGTTAACTTTACTCAATTTTGGGTAAATCTGAATGAGCGTGATAGGCCAGCTTGCTGTCACTTTGTATAAATGTCACTATGTGAAGTTCATGACAATTTGTAAAAATAAAAATTATAAGATTTTTTGGGTTCAAAAATCGAGAAAAAATAGTTGAGATCTAAAAGAAATATTTTTGTGGTAGTGCTAGTAGCCCGTCATCGATATAGAAAAAACAGCTTTTTTTTTAATGAAAACCCCTTCACACGGAAAAAAAATCCGTGCCCAGATCCGTGAACTGCAGTGATGAATTCGAGAACAAGCAAAAATACACTGTGAATCACGTAATTTGGAACTAGTTCACGTTTTTGCAAAGGGCAAGACAGGTCTTCATCGCGAGTAATTTCAGAGTTGCTTTTGAGGTACCTAGAGCAGCTGTCAAACAAAACGACGCTAGTAAGTACATTTCTCGAGTGTGCACAATTGGAAACCAACAATTTTCAATGTTTTACGAAAACTTTATAACTACATTCGAATTAGAAGCTACATTCAATTAAACTATGCAGGTACAATTTTATATCGTATTTACTTCTATTCGTGTAAGGCTTTGCCTTTTTCAAGACGAGTTATATTTAGGTCTCAAATTATGTCTCCAATGCACTCCAACCCAAGCTTCAAGCTTTTTAGAATCAATGTTTAGTAAATGACGAATGTATACATGTCGCTATCATGCCTAATTATTGCACTTCAGTAGAGCACACTGTTGTGCTATCTTCTATTGCCATTAGCAGAAGGTCTACAATGTTTTCAAACAATTTCGAAGTCTAGTTGGAAGTCAAACCTTTCGAAACCCTGGCAACCGATAAGAACCGATGAATATTGATTTAATTTCAAGCTATATTGAGTTACTCACAAGTTACTCGGTGCATCAAAGCAACTCAGAGTAGAGCTGTCTCACCCCTAGCGTTTTTTGTATCGGTGCAATGCATTTACTGGAATCAAAATGGTTTTAAAATGGTTTTTCAACTTACCATAATAAGATCATACGAATGAGTTCTAAAGCAGTATTTTAGGAGTTTATAAAGTCGGAATAAAACCTTTGATACACGGAAACAAATCCGCTCCTGTTTTCGTGAATAAAAATTTATGAAACAAACCTCCATCCTATTTAATGAATTCATGACTGTTATTCATGGTTTCATTATTGAAATGGCAGATGCGAGTCATGAACTCAAGTTGAACAATGCATTATGTCCTCAGTAACATTGAAAGATTCTCTTCGTCGACTTTCTCCTTAGTTAAATACATCAAATCAATACTGTTTATTGGTGAGTTCTGTGAATTGTACAATACTTAAAACCCATAATTCATGGGATCTGTTAATCACGGACACAGTTATCATTTTTCACAGACAACCGTTAGCATTTATCAAATCAACAACAACCTGCCAAATCAGTAGAACTTATGATCTTCCTTAAGGTTTCATGATTGAAGCTTGAATCTGCACCACGGAATTTGCAAAATTCAGCTTTGAGAGGTGTTTCAAATTTGATTTCAATGTTCTTTACGGATTATCCCACAAATTGTCGATACATGTTTCGTACTGCGATCACTTTTATTATTCTCTGAATTCGGATGAGCAAAACTGGTTTTGAACTCATCAACAGAACTGCAGCAAAATCAGTTGAGGTGAGGTGAATTTTCGGTGACATTATTCAACGCTCCCATTCGTAAAATGTTATCCAAAACTGACAACATAATAGAATGTATCACATAAAAAAGGCTATATATTTTCGCCATAAAATTCATCAGCGATGGCTCGTGTGGCCCCATTCACATGGACCTCCAATACCTCACTCCAAAATGGCACTTGTAATGTCAATAAAATAACGACAGCTCAGCTCGCCATTCACCGGTTTCGGATCCGAACAGGTTAACTCTCACACCATTGATCCATTGATTCGTAGTCGAACCGGTTCGGTCCGGAAATGCAATTTGTCACACGATGAATTACCATACCGAACCACCACTCCGTCTAGTAGCTTACATCGTTTGCTTGTTTTGAAGAAAACAAGCGCACTGCGCTGTACAAAAGAAGAAAAAAGAGAAAAAAATCGCAGAAACCCAACCGAAAAGATGGATCACGATAATCGCCACATATTATCGATTAACAATGCGCTGGCTGCTGGTCGTTGATTGTTGTTACCGGCGAAAGAGATGCTTCGCTGAGCTTGGCAACGAGTGAAGGAATGCATTTCAATCCGGGCTAGACGGCCGGCAGACAAAGTAGGGGCTGCTCATGAACCACGTGGATGAATTTTCTAGAGATCTCAGTAGGCCATATTCAGAGCAACGACATGCATGCGGAAATGGAGTTTTTGACGGTGACAGAAAAAAAACAACCCATCATACGAGTGTTCGAACTTCCGCCAACGTTTAACCTTTTTCAAAAACGCTTCAGTTTCTAACGAGAGCTAAATTTTATTACCTTGTCGACATTCTCCACCGGTGCCCCCAAAAAATACCAGCACTCGGGCGGGTTGTTCGTCAAAGAGTTCGGAAACAACTTCCTACTAGCCTTGTAAAGTGGAAATAAAACGAAAAGAAGTGTACTTGCCGACGATCTTCAAGTTCAGCCAGTGCCAGTGTTTGAGTACTTCACATGGAAACCGATAATAGGCCTCGCGTGCGCTCGCCACTGGAAGCGCCAGTGCTGCTCCACACCGGTAGCGCACCCACTTGGCAAAGGAGCTCTTTTTTTCGCTAAACGATAGCGATCTCAATATATGGCTACTGGCTGTGGCATCCAACAGTCTAGACTGTACAGGGTGCGGCAGAAAATAATGCGAAAATGTTCAAACTGAGTATTGGGTTAATTCGTGTAGCTAGTGACTAATTTCTGTCGAAAGTGTATATGGTTATGTTTACTTTCAAGTGTTGCATCCAAACATTCTAAAATTAGAAATAGAACAAATTTTCGCATTATTTTCTACCGCACCCTGTACAGATTAACTTGAACAGATCTATCCAAACGGAGTCAAGTGCGGGAAGGGAATGGTGGGAATACGTTTAGAATGTCAGATTCGTGAGAGACGATGGCAATGTTAGTCATGCACTGGTGCAGCGAGAGATAATTTTCGAGTGTTGTCATATAACAATAATTAGAATCGAACTTTAATTGCTTGGCCTAAACTGTAACCGTGAGCCAAGGATGGAAACTTTGATCTATTACTCTGAGAAGTAGGCGTGCAATTCAATAATTTAAAAGTCACTGACTCAACAGTGCGATCACATTTTCACGAACACGATTATGGAATTTCACTTAACCAAATCCTCACCGATCGTCATCACCTTTCAATAAGTCGGTTGCACTCTTAGGCAAATAACAACACCTTTAGATTACTATCCTCGCCCGAGCAGAGGTGCAACCGAGCGAAAGGCCAGTTGCACAACAAGATGAACCTTCACAGCATGATCATCGTCGAATCGAATTCGCATTACGATGGTGGCAGCTCTTTTTCGGTAATTGCTGCATAATGGAAGCAAAATCGAGCCGCTGTGAAAGTGGTGCGCCGCATAGTATTGATTCAAGCTATAAGTTAACCCACTCTACTAATTGGAAAATGACCACTGGAAAGCAACTTAAGCAAGCTGAGCGATTGCGAAACCGGATTGGAAGCCGCTCAGCTTTGACTTCTTTTTGATAGCACAATCGAGATTAAAGGTCCAGATTCTAACCAGTTTCTGCCAACCCTTGAAACATTCCCACGAATTGCCCAATTCGCACCGCCCGACCCCACAAGGCAACGAATGTTTCGTCGTTCTAAAACCCACCAACGCCGCCGCACCTTATTATCACCGCCCGTCCATTGATAATAAATGGTGAGATTAAGCAAACAAAAAAACTCGGCATTCCGACTGAACCTTGTACGTGACCCCACACACAAACACACACCAATCAAACGCACCGATTGCGTTTGCACTGCACTGACTGTTAGCATGCTTCCTATTACCCTCCGCCCTTATTCGGTGAGCATAAATCTCGTCACACGCAGCAACGATCTTGAGAAGAATGTTAAAAGCTCTCCAACAAGCTCCGAATGCGCGCGCTGCTTTGTAACAACAAAAAAACGCTACAATCTTTAATTACACCTGCCCCTCAGAGTCGGGGTTCGTGTTGTAGTTTTGATCTGAATCCAAATGGTTGAAACGTGAATGCACTTTTATTTTAAAACTCAGCAAGCGATGGAACAAATGTGGAGATTTATGTGGGAACACACAGAGAGCCTTCCGAGAGCAGCAGGTTTGCTGAACATAAGAAATAAGAAGTAGTGCGTACCTGCCAAGATGCTGGGCCAGTTAGTGTGGGAGGAAAACTAACGCACTCTGCAATCTGCTGCTGGGTTACATCATGAAAAAAAAGTGTATCGTTACCGTCAAGCACGCAAAACACGTTTCACGACCTTTGAGGACAGTGGCTTTCGGCGTTAGGCGCATTCACCACCAGAGGGAAGCACCGTCAGAAATTAAGGTCTCAAATGTTTGCATTTATTATGGCACACCCTGTGGAATTGGGGATTTGTTTTCCGTAGATGTTTTGAAACATTTATTAGTTCCAACATGCTGGATATTTTTCAAATGCTTCCTGGTAAACTTTGCATCATTGGAGAAAGTACTATCCCCAAGCAACACCAAACAGTCATAGTTACCCATAAGCATTAAATAGAGCCCGTAAGTAGCCCTATATGCGTCCTAACGACAAGCGATATAACGCATATAAGCATTATATTCACCTTAAATGCTATTCAAAAGCAGTTTTTGGCCCGCTATACGGTCAATTTAATGCTGGACCCAGCCAAAAGAAGACATATATGTTGACAATAAGTCATTCATTGGTAGCATGAATTGTCAACGTTAGCAAATGACAGCTGTTGTTCTGCTGCTGGGGAGTTTAGCTTTTAGAATGCTGATTTAATGCTTGATTGAGAATGCCAAGGATCAGAAGGAAGTAATCAGCTTTAATTAAGCATTTTCAGTGCGTTCTTCTAACAATATTACAAGCAACAAAAATTCAGCTTCACGTCGTTTTGCATGGAGAACGTCTGTAAGAAAGTCGAAGTCGATGCTGTTTATACCAATCTCAAATCTGCCTTCGATCAAATTCACCATGACTTGTTGCTTGCAGCACTGGAGAAAATAGGTTGTACCATTGCTTCCTGGCTTCAATCTTATCTTGTATCTGTCAGTATTGGAAACAGTTCATCGGACTTTTTTTCGAAGCATTCCGGAGTTGCCCAAGGAAGCACCCAGCAACAGCACGTTGCTGTTCTCGCGTTTTATAAACGATGTTTTCTTCAGATTGCAAAGCGGAGGTTATCTGTTGTTGTTTGCAGATGATTTTAAAATTTATTTAGTTGTTTGCAGCTCAGCAGAACTACAGAAACTTCGTGAAAAATTCTTGAAAAAAATGAGACACAGCTCGTGTGGATAAAAATTTATTCAGTTTTGATTTCATCTAACTAAGAGAGTGGGGTTTACATTGGTCTCATCACAATCTGTCAAGTGGTAATCGAGATGGCATTGGAACAAGAGCAGGTCTGCCAAAAAATATGTGTGCCGTCGTGGAATGGCCGACTGCATCCCAAAGATGGAATAGGTGTCTTCCATTTGACGGTGACCCAGGAAGTGGTCAGGCAGAAAAGTCGCAGGTAGATGCAGTGAAGGAATCTGTTCAAGTGCCAACCGAACCTTTCAATCCGCAAAGTAGGCGGAGGTTTGCATCTGGTTTGTCGAAAAAAACGACGAAACGTGCCATTTATAAGGTCAAGAAGGCACAAACCGGGACGACAAACTAAACACAGTAGCAAAATCCCGCGCCAGGAAGTTATACCGAGAGTGTCGACGAAACTTACATCAAGGTTGGCACAAAGCAATTGTCTGGACAAACATCAATGCTGAATAACTGTTTGTTGAAACAAATTTGGAGACGTTGTTCAGCTTTTTCTTCTAGTAAGCAGAATAACTTCTTCAAATTTGTTCGAACAAGCGGTTATTCGACACTTCACGTTGTCAAATCACGGTTGGTCGTTCCTGAGGAGGTTAGGAAGAAGAAGGTTGCCAAATTCGTCAAAAATTTCTTGGTTGTTGGCAGGCCATCTGTGGGTGTGGAGAGATGCGCCCGCCATACATCACGACGGGTACCGTGAATGGTCAAATCTATCGAGTCAAATGCCTCCAGAAACGCCACTGCTCAGAGGCGAGACGCTCTCTTTTGACTGGAAATGGCATCTTGCCAAAGATAATAAAGTTGTTCTTGTACCAAAAGACTTCAATCCACCGAGCTCGTTGGGACTTTGCCGGATTGAGAAGTTTTGGGACAAGTCAAACTTCGTAAAACAGCTAACATATTTTAAAACAAGCTGGCTTTGATGAAACAGTGAGTACTAAATAAGGCGGCAACACTGTTGCGCAAAATTTATGAGTGGGGTCAAGGACAAAGTATGGGCATTGTGTTACGGAGAGGAGATCATATAAAGCAATGAAAAGTAAACCTAACTGTAATTTATTCCCTGAAATCTCAGAAGCAAATTCGACCAAAATGAATTTGTGGCGACCATTTTGGTGTGTCTCATTTTGTTCGAGTACAGTCTTTAAACACGCATTGTACACCAATCAAAACGCTGTTTTTTCCGTAGTTACTGCGGTGAAAAGTAGTTTCAGCATTGAATTGCTCTGCAGAACCCGTCATTGTACAGTGGTAATGCTTCTTCGCGCTTTAAGAGCAACTAGATGACTCAGTTGACATCAATTCCCGTAAGTCGGAACGGATCTCGCTAAAGAAGTCAGCAGAGAGCAAAACGTTAAAAACCGTGTTTAACATAGTCCGCTCTCCACTCCATTTTGGTAATGTGGATGCCAAACTGCAGATTAATATTCGAGAGTTGAACAAATGAGTGAACAGTACAACGACTTCAGGACCAAGAAACTACTAGTTGAATATGCTGGGTTGGCAAATTTGAGTAAATTAAATTTTGGAGCATTTATCAAGATTAACCACCGTGTACATTCAACTTAAGTACACCAGTTTCGACAAAGAGAGTCAAGCTTTTGTTGTGGAAGCCAACCCCGGCCCAGTGGTTAGCATCCATGCCTCTTACGCCAAAGTCACGAGCTCAAGTCTCAACTCCGGAGAAGTTACGAAAAACACCCAAAGAGGTGTTTCAGTAACTACGATGGGAGATAAACCAGCCCGAGGCTGAGAATACAGAATACAGGAAAAAAAGCTCTTGTTGAACCAAAATAGCATAATTTATGAAGCGATCTTCAGAAAAATCTTCAAACCATTGGGAAATGATAACTGAGAGCCCTAAACGAGGTAATACTGAATTTTTTTACACTGTATTTCAACATGATTTATGGTCTACTAGCTTGAACACGTAATAAAAACCATGAAAAGGATACAATTTGCGAACAAATGTTTTTTCGATGTTGTTCTAGACCATCCAAACAATCCTTGAGTTCTTGATGTTCTGCATGACCAACAAGGCTATCTACGGTTTCTCCACCCTTCTTATGAGTTGATATAGATTCACGGGACATTATAACACTGTAATAGACATGTTATAGTATTCCTAGAAAATTTAAGATACTCCAAACTATTCTTGAGTTTAAATCTTGATGGTCTACATAATGAAAACGGCTACTTATGATGTCTCCACTGTAATTATGGATTAAAATAGCTCCAGAGGCCATCGTTACTCTGTAATAGGCATGTTATAGTATTTCTAGAAAACCTAAGGTACTCCAAACTATCCTTGAGCTCAGATCTTAATGTTCTACATGATCAACAAGGCTAATTACGATGTCTCCACCCTACTTATGAGTTGGAATAGACTCATGGGGCATCATAACACTATAATGTATATCTTATAGAATTTCTAGAATATCTAAGGTACTCCAAACTATCCTTGACCTCACATCTTAATGCTCTACATGATCAATAAGGCTACTTACGATGTTTCCACCCTCCTTGTGAGTTGAAATTGTGGAACATCACAACACTGTAATAGACATGTTATAGCATTTCGAGAATACCTACAGGTACTCCAAACTATCCTTGAGTACAAATCTTGATATTCCACATGATCAACAATGCTATTTTACTATGTCTCCACTGTAGGTATGGGTGAAAAAACTTCAAGAGACATCATCACACATTTTTAGACATATGACAGTATTCTCAGAATACCTAAGGTACCTCAAACTTTTCTGGAATTTAAATCATAATATTCTACAATAGTATCACGGATATTAACGATTCCTCGACCGTATACATGCGTTGTAAGGCATCATGAAACATCATAACACCGTTATTGCTTTTCCGAACTCAAAAGTACGATAAAGTATTCGTAAGTCGCCTTTTTGATCAAACAAAACATCAAGATCTGAACTCAAGAATAGTTTGGAGTACCGTAGATTTTCTGAGGATACTGAACTAGTCTGCAAGGGTATTATGGCCAAAGCCTTTATTGACCCGTACCTGGATAGAAATGGGCCAGGCTACATCATAATAATTATTAGAACCTGCCGTGCGTTCCGGAAGCGTTTGGAGGCCATAATTGTAACAAATTGAAACTCGACCAATGGTTAACATAGTCTAAGACTCTCCAGAACATCATTCTTTTCTACTAAAGAAACAAATTAAACTGAAATTTATTAGAATATATTTATAATTTTGACATTGCTCAATGATACAAACATGATCACGCATACGATATTTATAATATATTTTCTGGTTCTTGTTTTAAACATGTATGTCGTTTTTTATCATTTTAAGAGTCTGCTATCAACTCCAGCCGACGATGACGTTAGGTTTTACTGAGACTAAACATCTCTGATCACATCTTCCCCTTGAGGGCGTAAAGCCGTTGGTCCCCAGTAACATTACTAAAGCCATCTAGCTTTATTAAGTTTTATTTAATGTTGTATGAGCCACTAAATCAATTTGGTTTATTGTGACACCAAGAAGTGTCAATTGGCTTCATATTTTAGTCAGGTTTATGAGAACCCTACACAGCTTGTTCACAACGATCTTAAAACCCTGCTTTCTCAAATTTCCTTGTACTCTTATCAAAGGTTTAATTTCGAGTTTGTAAACTCGTAAAATGCTGTTTTAAAATCCCATTCTAGGACTCATTCATATTACCTGATTACGGTCAGCTGTTAATGCATCTTAAAACCATTTTGCCTTCAGTAAATGAATTAAACGGCAAATTAGCATTGAGGGAAGTCATCATAAACAACTACTGAAGCAGGCATTACTGAATAACTTCACGTTTTCAGGGTAGGTTTCGAGACCCTTGTGATCCATACAAAAATATGTAGGGTTATGCACTTCTTCGGCACAAACTGATACTGTTCGTCTTGGGGGGTTTTGTAGGCCAATTTGTTTGAAACTCGGCTTAAAGATTCTTAGTATAACAGTGCACCCAGCAAACACAAATTCGTATATGATAGTCGGATATAAGTACAGAGTGGAGGCGATATACGTACATGCGTCCATTTGACTTCATGTAAAATGTACGTATATCGCTCTCACTTTGCACTCTTATCCGCTATCATATACGATCCTGTGTTTGCTGGGCATCCTCCGAAGTAGTATCCTAAGAATAATACACAAATCGTGATCTAAACGAAACGCCGTCTGTGGGAATCAAATAAAAGCTTATGTTAGCTTCAATGTGGTTTTGAAACGGCAAAAACCAACCAAATAGTTTTATAGTTGTTAATGTTCGGCTCTTATCGTGGCAATTTGTTCCGGGTATATTGCTATCCATCGAAATTTTCCGCAACTCGAGAGCTTTTTTCTCAGCTATTATTTACTGCTAAATGAATCAGAAGAGTGGAGAACCGAACAAAACAGAACAGCAAAACCAACCACGAAATCACAGTGAAGTTTGACAGCTGCGACCGTCTGGCCTCATGCTGGTTTTTATGGAAGCCAATAGGTTTTATGGAGGTTATCAAGTGGTAAAAACATGTTTCACTAGAACATTTTCAAAATCTTTATGGTTTTATAAAGGTTCTATCAACTTGTGTTCACAACCGTCTATATGGTGGGTCCTTGGTACAAATTTCATTTCTCTTTTAAAAAACATAGAGCAGGAGTTGGTAAACAAGACAGATTTGAAGACAGAGTGCTACAAGGCTGGAATAAGACTAAAATTGTTACTTGGGCCCGGCCCCTGTCTTGATGGGTTCGATATGTAGGGTTCAGGTCGTTGTGGTAAATAGAATTGGTATGGAACCAAAATAATTAAAATATTCTATAGCATTACGTTTCGAGAGATGCGCAATTAATGCGTAAGAAACTCTCTCTCTCTCTCTCATTGGTTGCTTGAGCAACGCAGTGTAAACAACGATTCATGCATGCTTGCGCTCGTTGGGACATGCTTGTGACGGGTTTTGGAGACAACGGACGAGTCATAGTTGGAAGGAGAACCAGGCGAACCAGCAACAGCAGTAGTTGTGGCAGCAAGAAGAAACAATATCTGGTCACTGTGACTGAGGCTGGAAAGCACGGTCCGGGTACGAAAGTCCTCAACAAAACACCTGACTACTTGTTCAATGTACAGGTATACTTATTCTCTCATGGTATTACAAATTTCTGGGGTTTTCTTTTCAAAGTTGAAAGTAAAAATTCTTACTGTTAGTTTGAATGACATGGAGGCAATTGTTTTTCACTAGTTTTATCGAGTTCAGACACTTGAAATTTAGTTCCTAAAACAAATGTACAATTTCACCCCGAACGTACAAATTTGGATTTAAGATTCTTAATTGGTATTTAAAAATAACTCTAAATTATTCGAAAGCACATTTGAGACCAGTTTTCCCAAAATTTTAGGATATAATTTATTTAAGATCCTATTTTAATTTATCCAAGATATTTTTTTTAGTCGTGTTCGGAGAATTTTGATATCGAGATTGGAAATGAATCGAGTCAAGAGTAAGCTTAAAGACAGCACGTTTTGAAGATTTGTATGATTTTTTAAATTGATGAATACACAAGTAGGCATATAATTTGCAATTAATGACGCAATCGTCGATTTGAGAAAACTTTCAACTCGTGCAATCTATCTAATACCACTGACATAACATTTATAAACATTTAGCAAAACACTGTGGTGAAAATATTACCCCCATCTGTTGAACAATGAGTGATATAATGAACAGATGGCAGCAATTTGGAAACGTCAAGCTTTCTAACACACATTAAAATGGGTTGTTAATTGAGTTTTAGATGAATAACTTATGAGTGTTATGTCTGGTTGTCTATGCTAATAGTTTCGCTAAAATGAAGGTTGAAACTTAGTACACAATAGAAAATTTGTGTTTTTGGAAAATCAATTAAGATTAACTTTCAACCAATGATAATTGCTGCCCCAATTTTGCTCAAAGTCCCAACAACTCGTAACTAGCCAACACCGGAGCCAGCTCTAAGTTCCCTACTCGCATCAGGAAGCGCGCATTCAAAGACACCATTCCGATTCGATAACCACTGCTCAATGTCGTAACCTTCGTCCAGTGGAAGCGCAGCTGATCAGTTGAATTAATCCTCAATCACGCCCGGGCAGGGGAAAATACCGGTTCACCGGAATCAACGTGAAAGTATCAACTTGTCAAATCAGTCACTCGACCCCGATCCACGGGCTGACAAATGAGTTCATTTCTACACCAATTTGCAGTTGCAACTGAATCGATTGGGCGGAACCCCTCGAGTCCTGACTCCCGAGGCCATACCCTTTTTTCATGCTCTCGGGCTGGTAAGACCCATTATCGATTATATAAGTTGTTAATAATTACGTTACCGTCATCGAGCGCGCTAGCCAACACGGATGATTGACATGTTAGAGTCCACGCGCGATCTCGGTGACGCGAGAACTAGGGTGAATTTTCCGTCAAGACCAGTTGGAGTCCACGCCTTGCCTGTGCAAAATTGTAAGCATTCCAGTGCTGCCGTGTGTGGGAAAACGGCGAGCTTCGCCACCGTTGAGTGATTGTTATGATTTATTTGCTAATAAATCGTGCAAGAGCTGGGAGTCCGGTCGCGGTCTTTCTCCAATCGGACCATTTCTTTAGACCGCATGTTGTTCGTCAACAGGTTTTGAGCCAAAGGCGCGTGTGCGAAGCACTTTACTTGTGTCCCAATTACAACCGTAATGAATTGGAATTGGTTGTTGGTAGTTTGATCAATGTATCATGTTGGACACGTCGGATGTTATCCATCTACACTAAGTTGGTAGCCTGAAATTGAAATACACCTTTCGAATGGCTGCGTCTAGAACTTCTCCTAATTGAAGACAACATTCTTCGCCTCGAACTGCGCAGAGATTGATCCAATTACCAATCTGCCACTCAATTAGGCCTTTTTAGGAACCAGTCGCGTTTAGAGGCGAAACCTTCAAGATTTCAAGCACGGAGAACCATGGCTTAGGCGATCAAAGCAACCCGACGATCGTCGTGTCCTGGCGAGGACGATCGTAACACTTTCATATGCGCCAGTTGGACCCCACAGAACGTGTTTCCATTTTCTTCAATGCTTTTGTTGAGAAAAAATGACCTTGGAAAGCACAGGTGAAACTCGGAGCGAATCTCACGAAATTCACCGGTCGATCGCGACATGCTGCAACGTGCTGCTTGCAGTGGAGTCAGAAGCTGATGAAGTAATCGAAAGTGAGAAGGTTTGCCAGTCTGGCCGAGCTTTGGAATGATGTTTATTTTTATCGCTCGCTCGGCAAGGGCTTGAAGGAGATTTGGGCAAGCGAGTAGGTTCCATTTAAATGGTGGTGTTTTACTTTTAAGTGCCAATACGTAAACATGTCATGCCTTTTTTAATTTTTGGGACTGTGGGAAGGCTGTTGTCGAAAGTGAATGGCTCGCAATGTTCGTTTAATTGAATCCTGAGTGGAAATCTGCATGATTTACTCTTTATTTAAAATCAACCTGTTATAAGTGAAATGGAATAAAAGTAACCAATTCAGCTTGAACAGAAGCTGATATGAAACCGGTCATTTAGGACCAACATCGAATTTGAAACAATCCGTGAC
The DNA here is from genome assembly GCA_034211315.2 of Aedes japonicus. Classification (NCBI taxonomy): domain Eukaryota; kingdom Metazoa; phylum Arthropoda; class Insecta; order Diptera; family Culicidae; genus Aedes; species Aedes japonicus. The sequence goes on from JASCZW010011623.1 coordinate 23,981, forward strand.
CAATGCACTTCAGTTCGAAAGTCAACCTAGTCAATTAAGAGTAAAGACCCAACTTTTTCTTTCAGTATCAAATCGAGGCATCCATGAAGGAACTGTCGAACATGTCGAGGGGTGTAACGATGGCCCACCGTTGGTTAATATTTATGACTACTCCTATGAACCTTTTCGCGGTACGGGTTGAAATTAAATTTTAAATTTTTTGTTATTTATTCCGCCTCAAAACCAAAACATAAGCTGCTCATAAATGTACTAAGAATATTTTTGACCTAGGGGAGCGACTCTTCCAGATTATCTCAGATTTAGAAAAGAAATGATATTTAATCAAAAATGTCTTGTCCAAACCGGATGAAATTTAAAAAATTTCTAAAAATACTTATTCAATCAAATTGCTGGATATAATCGACGATTTTCTCGATTTCATCCGATATTTCAGGGACCTGGGGGTGATTCAAAAATGACGTCCATCGATATTTCAAGTTTTTAAAACCCCTCCCCCCGCTCTGTCACACTTTGTCACAAATATGATTACCCCCCCCCCCCCCTGTTGGATGTCACACTTCTGAAAAAAAGAATATATGCATATTGGTTTTGTCGATTTCAATAATAACTTGTATTTTAGTTCAAATTGAATCATTTACATAATTACATGTGTAAAGTTCTTCTGTCCACGGATAGGTGAAGTGTGTTTTGATGGAAATAACTGGCACAGATAAATCAAGATATTCGTAACAGATGGACAAAACTTATCGTATGACATGTTTTCTTCTGCAAAAACGTAGTTTTTTAAATATTTTTTTTTTAAACTGCACTCATTTAAGAAACATGTCAGTTTTGAATTTGAAATAATCTTAGTTGAAAAGTAGAAAAAAAAAAATTTACTGATTCTGATTCAGAAATGCTTATACAATTAATAATTGCATTGTATATTTTTATTACTCTTGATAAATATTAAAAGTGCGTTGGTTTTTGAAGATCCAAAAGCAAAGCTTAATTAAAATATGCTGAACTAACTAGATTTCAATGGCTAAAATTTAAGAAATGGGGAGTTTTAGTTGAGTTTATAACATTTTTAGTTTTTCCAATAATACTTACTTTAAAAATTCATAACTCATGAACCACACTCTAAAATGCACTAACACATCTATGAGATAACCCCGGGTCTAATCGCACTGATCGCAGTTCCGCTCAGGTGAACAATTTAAGTTTGCAGTGTAAACTTTGTAAAACATTGAGTTGTAAAAAGGGCTTGAAATTTTCTAATCAATAGAAAAAAAAGGTCTAGAAAGATATTTTACACAACATTATTTCACGGTTCAGGAAAATTGTTCGGAAAAACCAGAAAAACACCGTTTGTATGTCGAAAAAATTCAAACCAACTTTTTTGCGATTGAAAATTTTTATATATCGACATTGGATGTTCCATTCTCGAGATATGGAAAATCATATGGAAATATACATAATTTTGCTTGTAGAGAAGATGCGCAAAACATCATGACTCGTAGAAAAAGTTCTGAAAAATATTGAAATTACTCATAAGTCCAAAAAAGAATATGATCGGAAAGCGAAAAATAAATGGAATCATTAATATTACAATAGATTTAATTGTTTTTGATTGCAAAATTTGATTTTTAGAACCATAGAATTTGAAAGCGGTGAGTTTTTTGTTTTAGAAATTTATCGAGGATTTTCGAGATTTACCAGGATCAGTCTGGGAAATTTCACTGAAATTCTCATACCGGGAGATCAAGAAATGATCCCACCTTGACAAGAAATCAATATTTACGATGATATTTTTCGATTTTCCTGAGCCCTAGAAACTTTTTGTGTAAAAAATTTGCCATTGCATAATTTTTCAGCTTGCTGAGATAATTTAAAGCACTTTTCACCACAACAATGTTTTCTTAAGACGATCAGTTCTCGAATTAGTTTTTAAATCACAGTTAGCAAAAATTGTAAAAAATTAATAAATTTTTTCATACCTCAAAAAAGAGAGAATACCCTATTTTGAAATTTCCATACAGGGCTGGAATCAAAATTTCTTGTTGATAATAAATTGATTGATTTTTTTCGCAAAGAATGGTGCTCTATTCAAAGTTCCCGACCGTTTCTCTCAACGTTGAAATTGTGTGCAACACTTAAATCTAGATCATACTTTTTATTGCCAAGAAAATTTCAAGCACTTTTCGATTCCTTAATTATAAACTTTTTAAAGTAGCAGGTTCTTCCTGACCGAACTCTACCCCATCCTAAAACACTGTCCCATATTCTATAAAATCAAGATTTTAAGATTTATGATGTTTTTGTTATTTTAAAAATAGAATATGCTAACTGAAAAGTTAGTTCGCGTACGTATTTATTTTTAACAATGCTGTTGTTGCTATTAAAGATGTTCATGTTACTCCAAATTCTTAACGTCACCTCTCTGCCCATCTGACGCTCCATGCTGACTGAGATCGACCAACGTCTTCAGGAACTAACGACTGTTCCAGAAAGTATAAGCACACCTTATTTTAACGGTCATTTTGAATATAATAAAATACACTTTTGATTGTTATTTTATGTATTCTCTCCAGTGTGGAAGTAACGATCTTTGATGAAGTTTTCAAAGCGCTAGGAGCGCATGTCTATGCGTTCTAGCAATAAAATTACTGTCCGCTCCTAGCGCTTCGCATGGAGATGAGAAATTATCTGGTTCTGAAAACTTCATCATATAATGAAATATTTCAACATGTTTTAGTCCTTTTGTTTGCACATTTCTGAATGACAAAGCATCAAAACAGTGCTCAGTTTTGTGTTAGCTATCAAAATGCGTGGTCTTACTCCCGTACAACGAAAACGTATCGTGCGCAAATGGTGGACTGTGAGCGGACTCTCCTTGAGAAAATTGGCCAAGGAAGAGGGTGTAAACGTCGGAGCGGTACGATCTGCGATCCGAAAATATAGAGAACAGTTTACGTTTGAAGATGCGCCAAAGAGTGGTCGGAAATCCGGTCCTGTTAGTCCGGATATCGATAAAAAGATCAGGGATGCCTACAAGCGCAAAACCAGCGACAGCGCTCGGGATGTTGCGAAAAACTAGAGACCTCGTCGAGTAACGTCATGCGTGCCAAAGAATGACTTGGGCTCAAAACATACCGGATAGCAGAAAAAAAAACCAAAAGAAACCCAAAACAGGCCGCGTCCGTGAAACCACGGGCCCGCAAATTCTACGATTCGTTATTGTGTAGTACCTCTGGGTGTATAATAATGGACGATGAAACGTATGTGAAACTAGATTACAAAACGCTTCCCGGACCACAATTCTATACTGTAAGCGAAGACAAAGACATCCCCGAAACGGAGAAGGCATTTTTTACCGAAAAATTCAGTAAGAAGGTTATGGTTTTGTGGGCAATATGCTAGTGTGGTAAAACATCTAGTCCGTACATCACAACGGAGACGATGAACACTCAGAAATACGTTAAGGAATGTCTCCAGAAGCGATTATTGCCGATGATCAAGCAGCACGAAGGTCAAGTAGTGTTTTGGCCTGATTTGGCGTCATGTCATTACGCAAACGACACTTTAGAATGGTACAAAAGTCAAAATGTATGTTTCGTGCCGAAAGACATGAATCCGCCGAACTGCCCGGAAGCACGGCCAATCGAGACTTTTTGGGCTTTAACCAAAGCAAAACTTCGAAAATTCATAAAACCAGCGGACGACATCCACAAATTGAAAAAAAGATTGGCCAAAAGTGGTCGAAATGGTGGGAAGTACCACTGTGCAGAACCTGGGTCATGTTCGAGGAAAAGTTAGGAGTCTTGGCTATAATTAAATATTTTGAAAACTAGATGAAAAATTAGTATTCTCCATTTACTCCAACTACCTTTGCTTATCTTCGACAGATACGTGATTTCGTCCATAATGTGCAGACTTCTTCAGTGTCTCGTACTAATAACTCGACTTGGTACTAGTACTGGTATTAGTACGAGGACGAGGTACTGGTATTAGTACGAGACACTGAAGAAGTCTGCACATTGTAGACGAAATACGCGTATCTGTCGAAGATAAGCAAAGGTAGTTGGAATTAAATGGAGAATACTAATTTTTCTTCTAATTTCTAGTTGCAGGTATTCCACTAAACAGCTAAAACCCTCTAGGATTAAATATTTTGATTAAACGAGAGTAAAATATCATATAAAACACAAATAAAATTATTAAAACTAAAAATGAACATGACTTGTTTGTTATTTTGACAGTGTGCTTATACCTTCTAGAACAGTCTTAATGCATGGTTACTAGGGTATCCCAAAATGAGTTTTCATCAGAAAACCTGGAGGATCACCTTGCAAATGATAGCTAAGGGTGTAACAACATAACTTTACTACGGCGACAATGTTGTGAAATCCTGTTTAATGGTCACAAATTTAAGTTTTTTGAAAAAAGTCCCATTGTCTTACCAAAAATCAAAGAAATATTTCTAGTTAAAAAAATCTAACAAAAACTATGCCTTTTATATTTTTAACAAACTGTCATGGCCCAAACTATAAGAAAAAAATTTCACGGTTGGATTCGAGTCAGTTATTTCGTCACTATTGTTATAATTTTGAAAAACGATGATTATATTGCTAATTTACAATATTTTCTCATATAAAAGTGTACCCAACATAGTGCTTTTATGAAGTTTATACAATAGAGAGATGCAAAAATTTATGACAAACAAATATGCCGAAAAAAGTAACGGTCTCTCTTTAAAGCTTGCTGAGATATTTGAAATTTACTGAATTTACTGAAAGCTTTTTGTTCAGAATCCACTACTCACTCAAATGATTTAATTAAATAAAACGGCTGCTATGACAAGAACACCTTACTTTGATAAAACTGCATATCAGTGTTATATTAAAAGCCAAGTTTAAACTTGAATGACTAACAATAAAAGTTCTTTAATATAAATAAAGAGAATATGACAGTAGCCTCATTGTTTTGATATGGTGAGTGTAAAATGAGTTACCTTTTTTGATCGATTCTCCTAGAAATCTCAGTAGGCGCGTTCTGTTTGATGAAGCTGACATGGCTGTTTACATACTTGCTTTCTACGGTTGCTATGATACAGTTGTTCAGTTGTATTAAAAGTAGTAACACGCACGGTAGCAATAGACTATTAACTAGTATATTCTTGTTCTCGTTACTGTGGCTGTTTAAACAATGTCTCGGAGTATCAAGTTGTTGTCGAAAATGTGCCTGCTCTGATCCAAATTTACTGTGGTTTCAGATTATGAAACTAATCTGCTGCGTTTCGTACTTTTTGTAGTGCGAATATACTTAAAAGGGTGGTACAACGCACCATCAGCGACGTCTGCGCCATCAAATGATTTGAAATTTGTTGAAAGTTTGAGGACCTACGGTGATGAGAAAATCAGTCAGACTACATACAAAAATATTACAAGTCACTTGTGGTATTTGTCGGAAATCAATGTTTGCTTGGCGCTTTTCGACGATAAAGTCGACAACAACGTGATGAAAGATATGCTCGCTAACTTTTCAAAAAAAGTGAAGGTAAAAATATGAAAAGAGTTCAAAATTTCAATCACAATTCGAAGTTACAAGATTTTATAAGCAACCAGTTCCTCATATTTTTCAAGATTTTCAATGTAAATTCCGACATCTTGCTAAAGAAGATCCTTCAAATTGGAGCAGCAACGTTGAGTACATGCAACTCAGACAAAAATGCAATAGTTTGTACGTGATAAATGAACCAGCAGAACGCGCTCTAGGATTGGCAGGAGACTTAAACGAGTATGGTCCAACTTCTGACCCTGAAAAACATGAACTGATATTGGCGGTAGCCAAAAATAGAAAGCTACAATAGAATTCCCTTAAGTTTGTCGTGAAATAATTAACAACGTTAAATAGTAGCTAGTTTTATTATTTTAGTATACATAAACTATTTCAGCGAATATATAAGAAAATTCAAAACTTCTAAAACTGTGTATTCCATTGATTGAACAAATTTTGAATATCTTAGCAAGCTTTGAAGATAGGCCATTGCTTCCTTTGGCAAATGTGATTGTCATAAATTTCTGCATCTTTTTTTTTTGTATTAACTTTATAATATCTTTATATTATATCATGTTGGGTACACTCTTATATGAGTAAATATTGTAAATTAGCAATATAATCATTGTTTTTCAAAATTTTAATAACTGTGATAAAATAACTGACTCGAATCCAACCGTAACATTGTTTTCTCTTATAGTTTGGGCCATGAGCAATTTGTTAAAAATATAAAAGGCATAGTTTTTGTTAGATTTTTATTAACTAGAAATATTTCTTTGATTTTCGGTAAGACAATGGGACTTTTTTCAAAAAACTTAAATCAGCGACCTCTAAACAGCATTTTACAATATTATCGTCATAGAAAAGTTTTGTTGTTACACTCTTAGCTATCATTTGAAAAGTGAGCCCCCAGGTTTTGTGATAAAAAATCATTTTGGGACACCCTAATGGTTACTCTCTATCGGAGGTCGTCCGTTATCAGGCCGCATCTTGAGACGCTTGGTAAGATGAGCGTTTGTTTCAAATTCTTCCTCAAGAATCTTCTTTCGGTTCAATCTGCTTGTCTTTTGACGTTGTTGATTTGATTTCTTTTCTCTAGGGCCATATTTAGCGCTTTCCTGCGGTTGATGAGGTCAGACAACGTCTATTCTGTATACCCGAAAGCATGTCATTTCGCTCTCTAATCAGCAGGCTGGAAATTTCGGAATTATTTTATCCAATTCTTTGGAAATTGCATCCTATTTAGGACATGCAAAATAAGGGGGAACTTTTTTGTCCGAATCCGGAGGAGCTTGTGAATAACTGAAAGGCTGGAGTTCCGTCATGCGGTGGTATTTTTGGAACATTTTTTAACAATACCTCCATTCGCAACAGAAGGTCTGCTTAAAAAACCTTCAGTGTATCTTTCGGTTTCGAAGCTTCCGTTTTCAAGGTGCTGATTTTCGATTTGAAAAGTTCTTCACAATAGGATTCGTTTTTTATATCTCGCCAGTATTCACACACCACGGTTGACTTAATAATTGCGCAGCGGGTATGCACGACAAAATGCATCGACCAGCGTGTATGAATCAAATCAAAATTCAACACAACCAAAAATGAACACAATAGGATTTTCAACAAAATCAAACTTCGACGAAGTTTCAGAATGAAGCATAGCTCGTGCGGTTCGTGCTCATTGACGATTAGAACATGTATGACAACAGTAAATTGCAATCACACAACTAAGTAAAATGTGTATTTTCATTTACCGTACACTCAAACTTTTCGACTCCTTTGTTTTCGTATTAACGCTGATAAATTTAAATAACCAAATGCAAAAATTGTTGGATGTCACATTTTATAACCCCCTCCCCCCCGTCACATA
>JASCZW010011624.1:0-31366 GCA_034211315.2 Aedes japonicus
TCAAGTAAAAACCTGTCCACATTAATTTTCAGACATTTTTTCATTCAGGGTAGATTTTGAATTATTTCACGGATCGCTGAAACGTTGCACTTATATGACAGCTGAAACCTTCCACTTTATTTCGTGGTACAACATGTTTACATTCTTGTTACATTCAGTAAATGGTGTCGAATCAAGAGGAAGTACGCAAACGCATTTTGTACAAACGACAGCAAAATCCTAATTAATCGGTACGCGATCCTATCAAGAAACAAGAATCAAGAATCAAAAACTACCGAATAATACCGGGTTTTGTGTTTGAAAATTATTTGTCCAGCGCATGACTGTGGATCGGAAGATTGGAAGTGGAACAAATCAGAACAGTATGCTCCCGACAAATGGACAAGAAAATGGTAGCTATTATTGAGAAAATTCTCAATATTTCTGTGCGCAATGTAGCTCGCAAAGTTGTGAAGTCAAAATCAAACATACAAAAGTGAAGCAGAGGCAAGGACTGAGGCATACAAAGTGAAAATGGTCTGTCTGAAGAATGTCTGCAAAAGCAGTTGCTAGTACAAGATGTCGAATACGTGCCAAAACCGCTCCACCTAACTGTCCAGAACTTCACTCAATAGAGAAGTGCTGGGCCCTAGTTAAGCGGAAACTTTTCGAAACTAACAAGAAAGCAAATGGTACCGATGGTTTCAAAAGAAAATGCAGCATCGTCACGGCGGTCGTTTCTGAGGATATCGTACGGAACCTGATGATGGATGTGCCACCAAAAGTTCAGAATTTTACACAAAAAAATAGATTAACATCTTAATAAACTGTTTTTCATTTATTTAAAACCTTATCATTGTGAAATAAACGATCCGTTCTGTTGAATTATTTGTAATTTTTTTTTTGCTGCTATTATTTTGGTGTCCGAAATTTAACTGGCATAGGCTTTTAACAAAATTCTAACCAAATATGTTATTTTTTTAACTACTGAAATTTTCTGAAACTTAATTTTCACTTGTTGTGTTATAAACATCAGGGTTCACATAGACGTGCCGGATTTAGGGAGGGGTCAAAAGAAAATTTTGGTCATTTTGTTGAGAATCTTTTGCAGTGATAGCTGCTTCCGTTGTTGCCAAAATGGTGGTTTTTCATTATGCTTATTTCAAAATGGCAAAGACGTTTTTAGAGGCATTCAGTCTTGTAATTTATCTTTTCCGGTGTCAAGCTCCTTTCCGAGAATTTTGTGTAGGTCAGCTTGGACTTATATTTCGTCATCCATCACACAGCTGCTGCATCTGGTCGACATCCGTACGTAGAGCTTCCTAGCACGGATTTTGGCAACAGTTTGCTCACGTTCATCGTGGTTTGGTAAGCTTCGAATCTTTTGTACATGTAATCCAGCTCTTGTGTTGCCGCTGGGCGCACTGCCTCAGAATAGCGTTCCGCGGTGTTACCCGATTGGACTAAAGTGACGGCTGTCAGCGGTATACTCGATCAATGACATGCGACAGCACAGTGAATGAGTTGGAAAAAATAATTGTTTCGACGATAACAAAGTTGCAGTTTAAAGCTGCACTTAACCACAATTCAGTTTTTTTATGAGCTGCTGAGAATCTGGTATTAATTGTTTAGTCCCCGCAACATCTTTTTTTAATCTTCTGGACGTAATTTTGGAAATCACCGACCTTTTCAACAACATGACGTGTTGAAATGTTGTGATTTCTGGTGTGAATAACGGCAACCTTTTCTTCCGCCTACTTATATGCTTTAAGTTTTCTTTCCTGCTCCGCGCTTGTGATCCAAAGTCAACCGATCATTGCACATTTTTAGCACTCTGGGGATGGTTGAATTACAGATTAGCAGCATTTTTCACAAAACACGATGACACAGCTCCGGATGTTCCATGTAAGTGTACAAAATCAGTTTTTACGCATCTCCACTTGACTCACTTCCATATTGGCCACAACAAACCACACAACTACGAAATTCACAGGGTGTAAATAAAACACTTTAAAAAATAGCTGTGCAATATTTAATAAATTTCTGTCTTCTGAGAAATAAGTTACAGCCAGTTATAGGTAAGTGTTGCTAGTTGCTATAGTTCCGTGTTCGCCCTTGAAAATGTATGAAACTTTTAAAGGTTTTAGTTATGTATGCATCCTGTAAGTTTAATTGAAATGTGCGGACTTTTTATTTAAGCCGGAAGAGCAAAGGATTCGAAAATCTTAATCTTTCGCATTGCCATTGCAAACAAGTTGGGAATCGTGAACTCGAAAGTTTTCCGTATCATTAAACACCATTAGTTGAAACTTGCAGACACAAACCTAACCTTCTGCGTATGAGTGAGAAACTAGTGCAGAGTGAACCGATTTTTCCCATGCTTGGTAGTAGCGATTGCACGGAGAAATTTTTTTTTTGCTCAGATCCGTGAACTGCAGTAATGAATTCGAGAACCAGTAAAAAAATACACCGTGAACTAAATAACGTTTAGAGGGCAAAGTCCTGAAAACATGAACTACACTCCCGCTTCATTTTACTCAATTTTTTAGTACAATTGTATGCTATCTCTTTTTCTCACACGGAAATGTCACTCAATTTTCGTAAAAGTGGAGCGTAACTTTTTACGAAAATTGAGTAACATTTCCGTGAGAGAAAACGAGATAGCATACAATTGTACTCAAAAATTGAGTAAAATGAAGCGGAAGTGTAGTTCAAGGTCCTTTTACATTTTCGGGAACACTTTTTTTGTGTGGTGACGGAATTGGTCACGCACCCTATATGGGCTCAATCAGATGACTGCAAATCAACAGTATAAAAAACAGTGCTGGGCTAAAATGCGAACCTTGTGGCACCTAGGGCTGATTACTGGTAAATTTGATTGCTTTTCTATTGTTGTTCATAAATCACATTCTCGAGTAATTCATGATTAGGGCCTAAAAGCCATTTGTGAACAATAACTTCAATCGTAACGACCAACGAATCTCGAGAATCCTACTATTTCTAGCTACTCCACATGCACTAGAACTAGCATTCTTCTACCAGATGCTGCTTTCGTTTCACGAAAGTGATTTAAGAATTTACATTTAAAGTCATTGTTTACCAATGGTTCTTAGGCACTTTGCATGAATTATTCGAGCATTGCAAAATTCAAAATAAACAAAGAAAGCAATATCAATCGGCTCCGTTTTGCTGATTCTGGCAGCTCACGAACTTGATTTCCGAACTGGTTGGTTTGAGTGGTTGTAGTGGATTGAGTTTCGTTCTATGCCACCCCAGAATGGCAACCCAGTGGACATTGATCCATTTCTAGGCTAGAAGTAGACTAATTTTAAAAGATAATGAAGTTTGAGCCGTCGAAAGACTTGTTTCGGCGAATATCTGTAGTTGCCCCTGCTAAACGGTTCCTTAGGGGCATTCGGATTTTCTCGGAATGGCAAAAATGGTCATAGATCCATTTCAAGGCTGGAAGTAGACTATTCATGAAAAATCATGATGTTTGAGTAGTAGAAAAGCATGTTCCAATTATGATTTGTATCTCTCGCCTTTTGGATCGTGGCAAAATATGCCCTCTTCCGGTACAGATTCCTTGTAGACAATGGGGTCTAAAAGGGCAATACTCAGCAGAAACTGACAGTTGGGACTCTGATAAGCGTTTTTCCAGCGAAAACTTTATAACTTGGTCATTTGTAGTTTCCACAATGTGAGTTTGAAATCCGGGTCAATACGACCCAACCCAAGTCTCGACCTAAGTAACATTGCCAACCCTAGTCAATTCTAACATCATAATGATAGTAATTCGAAACTTTATTATGATATACATCAAATTAATATCAAAATTTGATTTCAGTTCACTATTGTCAAATTCGATATCACATTTAGTTTTTATCTTGCTGTAACCTTGCGTTTACTTTTCTTTGAGAAAGGTCGCTTTGCTTTCATTATCTGGACAGATAATCAACTAGAATACTCATTTTGCTATCAACAGGAAAAATGTACAGCAAATTGAGTTTTCAATTTGCTCTCAGTGATAGCAGGATCAGTTTTAAATTTGATGTCACAGGAATAAATTTTTGCTATAAATTTTGATCTTTTAATCGTTAGAACGACCAAAACGATTGCAACCTGAGTAATCATAATGGGCAATTTCACAACATCATGTTGAGTTTTCAATTTGATCTCAAACTCTTCTCGGGAAAGCCTTCCTGTTTCATTTAAATTTATTAAAGTTTTTTGAAAGCCACTGGAAACCACTTTGGTTTTATTATGGCACCAAGAGGTGCCAATTGGTTTCATGTTTTCGTAAAGTTTCTGAGGTTTCATGTTTTCAAGGTTTCTGAGAACCTACATAGCTTGTTTACAACGATCTTAAAACCTTGTGTTCTCAAACTCCTTTTTCTCTTTAAGAATTCGTGAAATGCTGTTTGGAAATGCCATTTTAGGACTCATTCATATTTTTTTTATTATGGTGAGTTGAAAAGGCATTTTAAAGCCATTTTGGCTCCGGTAAATGCATTTATCAGCAAATTGGCATTGAGAAAAGTCACCAAATGACCAATTAGTTTTATAGTAGTCATAGCAAAGATAAATTGGTTTGTTAGCAAAACATTGATTTTCCAATCGCCATATTAAAATAAATGAAATAATTGAAATGTGAAAAAATAAATTTTTCAATATTATGCCAATGAACCGTAGATCGGAGACCAATTTCGGCATTCTTTTAGGCAACCTTATTGAATCCCATCTCAACTCAACTCAATTGGTTTTGGATATTTTGCTAGCAAACAAAATTACCCGCAACACTAGAACTATTTTCTTTGATATTATTTACTGCTAAATTAATCAGAAGTGCAGAGAACCGAACTAGGCAGAACAACAAAAACCAACCACGATATCACAGTGAAGTTGGTTTTCATGGTAGCCAATAGGTTTTATGAAGGTTCTGAAGTGGTCATAACATCTTTGAAAGGGTGTTCACGATGAAATTGCCACACTATGAAATTGCTCTAACTTTTTAACCGTTGGATAGAATTTAATGAAAATTTGGGTGGATTTAGTTCATAGTGCATTATTTATATCCTGCAAGCTTTAAAGTCCTGTGATCAAAACTCGCGGAAATGGAGTCGAAAGAACAGCTCGTGCGTGATAAAATTTTGCGCATTTATCATGAGAACAAGGATCTCTCGCATCGTTCCATCGCTAAAACGTTGGGAATCGCGAATTCCTCGGTGTCGCGAGTGATTAGGCGGTTCGAGGAACGGTTGACCACCGATCGGAAGCCCAGAAGTGAAGGAAAAAGTATTCCGTACAACACCAAAAATCACAACCGCGTAGTTGGGGCCTTCAACCGAAATCCGAACGCCTCCGTTCGGGCGTGCTAAGAAGCTGCACCTAAGCCGAAGTTTTGTCCAGAAGGCCAAAACTAAGGCTGAGCTTCGAACGTTCAAGGTACAAAAGGCCCCTAATCGCGACGAGAAGCATGAACAAGTCCGCCAAAACCCGTGCCAGGAAGTTGTACCTCAACATGCTGACGATAGTTGAATGCTGCATCATGGACGACGAAACATATGTGAAGGCCGACTTCAAACAGATCCCCGGCAACCTGTTTTTCACGGCCAAGGATAAGTTCAGCGTTCCGGAGCATGTCCGCACTCAGAAGATGTCCAAATTTGCGAAGAAATTCCTGGTTTGGCAAGCCATCTGCACGTGCGGGAAAGCGGAGTGCACCTTTCGTGACCCAGGACACGATGATCGGACAGGTGTACATAAAGAGTGCCTCCAGAAGCGGCTGCTTCCTCTCCTGAAGGCCCACAACGTCCCAACAATCTTCTGGCCGGATTTGGCCTCATGCCACTACTCCAAGGACGTGCTGAAGTGGTATGCGGACAAGAAGGTCAATTTCGTGCCGAAAATGTTCAACCCTCCCAACACTCCGAAGCTCCGCCCCATCGAGAAATACTGGGCGATTATGAAGCAGCACCTTCTTAAACGACCTAAGGTAGTGAAGACAGTCGAGGAACTGAAGAAAGTATGGGTTTACATGCAAAAAACGATTGATTCACAGGTTGTGCAGAATCTTATGGCCGGAGTTAAGGCCAAGGTGCGGGCATTTGCGTATGGACTGTAAATAAAATACGAGTAAAATGGTAAAATGAAGCTTAATAGTTATTTCTCAATCCCTGAAAATTTGATGGCAATCGGATGAAAACTCGAATTTTGCGAATCAATTTTGTGTGTGGCAATTTCATCGTGGACCCCCTTTACAAGAACATTTTCAAAATCACACAAATGTCGCCTTTAAAGAAGCATAGAGTTGATAGATAAATCAGTTTTGAATATAGTTTGATCAACAAAGCCGGGAGAAGTGCTGTACGGCTGAAATAGAACTAAAATTGATACTTTGGGAAGCACCTTGTTCGAAAATTGTTTTCAACAGCCCTTCAGAAATGTCAAAAGTCAATGCGAAGAACTTCAGTAACAATTTGGTATATGAAACATGAATAGATTCGTACTTGCCATTCAGGCCAAGAGTAGAAAAAAAAAAATTAAGCGTCTAGATGCTTATTTATGTAAAGGTAAAGTTTTGCGCTGAAACTTGTAAAAATTTCAAAAAATGTGCTTATAATAGCGATGACTAAAATGCTGTCACGGGCTATCATGACGAAAAAATCGATGATAATGAGGAAAAAATCTCAACCATTGTTTTCTTGCCCGACGAGATGCCCAAACGCCTTACGGTTAAAAATCAAGTCGTTTTATCTAAATGGCATTTGACGATCTGGTCCTTCTCAGGTGCTTTAAAGAAACAATATCAACGTCGTACAGTCTTCCAAACACGTTGTTTATCTAAATGGCATTTGCCATAAGTCGTTGTTTATCTAAAATGGCATTTGACAGATCTGGTCACTTCTCAAATCAGGTGCTTTAAAAGAAAACAATATCAACGTCGTACGAAAGGAACCTTAATCTTCCAAACACCCCAGGGTTGAGGTCAATGGAAAAATATCGGACTATTATGAAGCAAAAATAACGGAAAACCCTAAAAAGTAGTCAAAACTGATAAAATGTAGAAAGCATGTGTTAATGTACAAGAACTTGTCGGTTCTTATTTTGTACTAAAGCTCTTTGAGAGTCTTAAGATAAAATTAGAGCCATTAAGATTTGGAGCACTAGTTGGATAAAGTTAAAAAACTTAGATATTTTAGTCCATATTCCGTAATTTCAAGAAATTCGGTTCGGAGACGGATTTTTTTGCAAATCGCCTTAAGTGTTGCAATTTTTCCGTGGACAACCTCTATTTTCATATTTGTGCACAGCGGCATTTACCAAATCTTTAATTTTTCGTTCAATCCAGGTAAGTCTAAATTACATTCATTTCTACCGAACACTGTCTTACCTGCCTAGAATTATATTTGTATGAAAAACTACTCTGAAAGTGGACTATTCAAAGCTTAGGTACAAGAGCTTAGGTACATGCAAATTCTTTACCTAAGCTATCATGAATTGTTCCGTTCGAATTTCCTACAAACAAGCTCGCATGAGACCATGCAAGAAATTTCTTACCTACTCCTCGTACAATACGTTCCTACCGAGATACACTACATAAAGTGAACCGTACATTCACAATTATGTCACATTGAAAATACCCTCAATCCAGTGAAGTCAATCTTTCCCAGTGAAGTACAAACGATGGAGCCGAATTCGACGCAATACGAAGGCTTAGAGAGCATGAGCATGTGGGACGTATTTGTTCATGCGGCTAATCAGCGATACCAAGAGCTCATGGAAGAGAAAAGGCAAGAAGAGGAACGACAGAAACAGGAAACACCGAAGACGCACAGTGAACAGAGTGAGGCAGGCCAACCGGCGTTGAGCGCTCAGATTTCGATTCCAGATCAAGTAGCGGTTGGCAGTGAAGATGAGCATGAAGAAGAGCCTGGACGGTTGGTGATCGACGAAAATGACGCGGAAGAAGATCAGGCGATGCCAGCGTCAACTGGACTTCAAGAAAACGCTCAACGAGAAACGGTGATTCAACAGTGTCGCAGCAATGCGGTAAACAGTGCAGTGGTACCGGATCAAGTTGTGTCCCCTCCGGTTAATCTCCCGGTCGTTTCGTCAACATCTGAGGTTAAGCCAACCCGCCAACTAAAGTTAAACCTGGCTCAGTTGAAACTGCTTCGTTCCACGCCCTATCCAATCCCGATGTCGTACAACAAGAACATGGCGCGTAAGTTTCCTGGAGCAGAATGTCGCACTCCCGAGCAGCAGGCGGTGCGTGACAAAAACACCATCGCCGCTCGGCGCAGTCGTGCCAAAATACGCCTACTAGAGGAGATGTTACAGCAGGAGGCGAGGAAGGAAGTAACGCACAACCGGTACATGAAGGAACGAATGGCAGCGACTTTTACGTATGTGAATGCACTTCGGCTAAAGATAGGATTAAAGAAGATAGAAGATTTCCTGGCAGAATTTGAACGAGTCAAACAGGATGTTGTCCCAGGGCCGATTCGAATGCACTACGTGCGGAATCGTGTGCGCTCAGAGCAAAAGAACGGCGAAGAGAGTCAATCCAGTTCATCTGGTGCAAACGGGAAAGGTGCGAGTCCTGGCGGGTCTCATGTGAAGGTGAATGAAAAGTCGATGGATAATGGTAGCGAAACGGAAAGTGCTTCAGAATCCGATGGAACAGTGCTTGAGATTTCGGTTGGGAGTGAACGTAATAGAAGCTTTGGAAATGAAGAGTTCCAGAACGAATGATTTGTGATTTTGTGCAACGTTTTCAAAATATTTACTTGTATGTCTAGATTAGTTAAGTGTGTGTATCACGTTTTAGATAACTTATATTGACGTAATAGATAATCAGCAATTGACCATTGATTTCGCTCTAATACGGTGACATTATTTGACAAGCTCAATCCCAGTAAATATAAAGCAGTAAACGGAAGACAAATTTGTTTTATATTGACGGTATATTTTGAAATACATTTAAAGTGTTCAATACATATTGTAAGGTTGCCTGTAAACTTACTATAAGAAGTTCATCATCTATTTAAATGCCAGCACTGACAAATGTCAAATGTCAATAGTCATGTATTAAGTGGTTTCAGTTTATGATGAAAATAAATGCAATTCTTTTAAAAACAGCCCATCATTGTGTCATCTATCCGAATATACAATAACTTGTCTAAAATCTAAAGCAAGTTTTCAATATGTCGTAAGTAACAATGCAAAAAAAATGATGTTTTTTACGGAATGATAGCTTGGGTATTCCTCAATATTATACACAACATAATTTATTGGTGGTTTTTACTTGATTATTTAACAAAATTGGTTTCAGTCACAAACTACTCCATAACGAACTTTTCTCGCATTCGTCACTTTGTCAGTTTGACTTAAGGGGGGCACCTGATTTAGAACTTTCATATACTAGATAGATATACTATCTAAGAATGTAATCCTGAAGTTTCAAACTGATACTGAGAATACTTTCGAAGTTATTTCCCGAAGAACCGGCACACGCGGACCAGAGCCATATGAAATAGAAAGCTCAAAGTACTTGCATTTTGTAGATTAATTTAATCGCCAGATATTAGAAGTCTGACATTTTCAAAAACTAATCCGACACTTGATTTTTCTACAAAGAATTGTTGATAAATTTTAATGAATATGAACATTTTTGAGCTTTAATCTCTGACCAATAATACCTTGTGTGTTGCAGATGAATAGTTTAAGCTGGAGCGTGATTACCGAAAAAAGTAGTTTTCCGAGGGCCTCCACAAAAAGCCTTCCACTGCCCCCATTTTGTAAAATTTTGAAATAAAAATAAATAAATAATAGGGTTTAAACATGTATTTCAATAAACAAATAAAAACCACTATGCTGTGGCGTTGTTTTCTGTTGAAGAAACAAAACCAAAAAAAATGCCCATTTTTCGAGGGTCTAAATGAAGTGCCCCCCTTAAGTGTTTTTCTATGCTCCCCACCGACCTATCAAACCGATTCATTTTGGTGTAAGCAACATGACAGGTAATTGCATGTCGAAACAGACTTGACGAATGCAACGTATTATTATGCGACACGACGTAACTCACTCGCCGACTGTATCGTGATAACGTGGTTGTATTGTCCCTAGCCGAAGTTGAAAGTTTTAAATTTAATTTATCAAATAAATCGATTTTGCATTCAACTTAAATCTTTGTTGATATAAAGCGAAACCAGGTTTAACTACACAAAAAACATAATATGAATTTTAACAAACGTGTAAAATATCCCCTTGTTCAATTCCAAGCTAAAGGAGGCGTAAACAAAGAAATTGCTTACAACTTTTCATGCGCCATACAATAGTGTTTGCAATCTTTCATACAACCGGCTGGATTCAAGACTTATCTGGCTTAACTTTACATGAAATATACCATTATTTTCTGCCAAATCTAGCATTTTCTTAATGTGCATTAGAAAAGGCAGAAAATGCAATGTTTCTTTTTGTCTGTGTATGTTGGTTTTCTTCAAACATTACAGCTTGGTTCAAAGACAGGAATTGAAACTTATTTTTTAAACTCCTACATTATTTTTTTGATTATAGCAATATATTATTTACGACCTATTGAAAATTTGCTCTAAAAATAAGCAATGTGATCCTTACGTTTGCATGAAGAAACAGGACTAATTTCCAATAGGGATGAAAAAAAAAAACGCTGATGGCCTGATGGCAGTTGGCTGGAACCTTAGTCATGGCCGATGGATGTCGGCTTGTTGATCGTTCGTTTGAAGTTCACTTAAACATGTTTTATCGATCGCGGCTCGGTTACAAAGGAAGGCATGAAGGAGAAAGAAATCCTTCATACTGGATTTGCTCGCATTTCTTCCCGTTTCCTTTTACTCAATTTTTGAATATAATTGTATACCATCTCTTTATCTCTCACGGACTCTTACTTTAGCCCGTAACGCTGGTAGATCACCTTTTCGTGGTGCGTTACGGGGTATCAGATCTGCCACCGAACCCTAGTCCGAATTAATTCAAACTAGGGAACATATTTGCTTTTGTAGTCAAAGGAACGTATAATTGGCCTTATTACATTTTATGTCTTGTGAAAAGTGACAATACTGGGGTTGCGCCACCGAGGATGAGCTTGGAATAAAGAAAACATGGTTAGTCTTCATTTATGTGAATTCTTATTTTCTATTTGATGTTCTATAGTTTGAATTGGTTATGACTAGGATTCTGATGCATGGTCACTATCGGAGTTATTGTTTGTTTTGTTTGCGATGAATCCGGTTTTCACTGATAAATTGGCGCGCCTTTGAAGAGTGCTGTCGCTCACAAAGGGTTTAAACAGCGGAAACTTTCAATTAAACCTGATTCATTGCCAGCAAAACAAACAATGACAACTGTAACAACACCGAATACTTCATCGTTTCTCAATAGTGATGAAGTAACTCGACATGCACTAAACAAAGGCTACGGGATATACTACAATAGATCAAATTACTGGTCGCAGTGGTTTATGTCCCGAACAGAGGAAAAAAAATCTCTCACGGAAATGTTACTCAATTTTCGTAAAAAGTGGATCTACTCAAAAATTCATCCACTTTTTAACGAAAATTGAGTAACATTACCGTGTGAGAAAAAGAGATAGTATAGAATTGTACTGAAAATTACAGTAAAATGAAGCGAGAGTGTAGTATTCCATGCCAAAACGAAATGATTTCACCATTACAGCATCTTCAGCGGTGGTATATCTTTGGAACAGCTTTATGCTTGATTTAAATCAGCAAAACTTGCATAAAACCAGCAAAAATAGACAACCTTTTCGTTCCCCGCACCAGTGTTTTATTTCTTGTTGTTAAACCCACCAACACCTGACATCCTGTGAACCATTAAACATCAGAGTTCAGAAGGTTTTTTTTTTCAGAGGTCACAGATTTTTCGAAAACTTTTTGGTTAAACGGTTAAACCAAACACTTTTTACTGCCAGTAGTGCGTCGTTAGAGACGACCAGGAATACTGACTTCTTCGTTTGGCTGGCCCCCTTCGGAATGGCCGTTCAGGAATTATGTGATCATCTTGAAGCAGCTGATCTTTGTGACCACCTCGTTAACCCTATCCTAATCCAGGAACTAATTTATAAGCTTCCTGCACCAGCTAAGCGAGAGTGGCTACAGTTCAAAAGAACATCTATGCACGCTACTCTTCGTACGTTTGCCAACTTTATCTCTTGTCATCAATGCAAGCGAAGTTACGTTGGACACCCAAATACCATCCAATGCCAGAATCGATCAGCCAAAGCAAAAAGAAAGATGAAACATCCACGCACATATCGGGGAGACCGCTGCGGCTCCAGGACCAAACAAACCGTGTCTCATTTGCCAGAAACAAGGCCATCGAATTCGAAACTGTGAGGATTTCCGTGCTTTAAGTTTATCTGATCGCGTCAAAGTAATGCGGCAACGAAAGTTGTGTGAACGATGTTTGAACGATCATGAAGGGTGGTGTAAATTCAAAATCACCTGTAAAGTTGACGATTGTCGTCAGCGGTATCATCCTTTTGTTCACTACGGTGGATCACCGGCCAGGGTAGGACCTCCACGGACACCAACTACGACACAGATACAAAAACCGGAATTCCACCACGCCCATGTTTCTTCAACGATGTCGGTGATTTTTCGGATCATTCCGGTCACTCTCTACAACGGGTCGAAATCCATTACAACGTTAGCTTACCTCGACGAAGGTTTTTCGTTGACTTTGATCGAGGACAGTCTCGTTGCTGCTCTGAATGCATAAGGATTCCCGCAACACTAACGCTACAATGGATCGATAAGATCGTTCGCCAGGAGCCGGCCTCGGAGTGTCTAATACTCAAGATATCAGAAGTTGGGAATAAGAAACGCTTCGATCTTACCAACGTACGAACCGAGAAGAAAATGCATCTCCCCAAACAAGGAGTTAATTTTCAGGATGTTAGTTGACAGTATCGCCATTTGATGGACCTGTATGCCGCGGATCGAGCCAACGAAGAACCGAAGGTGTTGATCGGTCTAAACAACGTTTATTTGCTGGCACCCATCGAGTCCCGGATAGGTAGACCTAACGAGCCGATCGCTTTTCGATCACAACTAGGCTGGACGATTTATGGCCCTCGGGAAATTGTTTTATCAGGAGAATTATTGGGTTTTCACGTCGGTTTCTCAAACGAAGAACTCCATGACAAAATTCGCGAATTTTTCATCGTGGAAGAAGCAAATGTCACCAGAACCCGAAACAGATCGTCGAGCGAAAGAATTATTGCAATCAACCACCGTTTGAGTAATTCGTCTCCTGTGGAAGATAGATGATTTCCAGCTCCCGGACAGCAAGAGAATGGCTATCAAACGTCTCGACCACCAAAAACGCCGCCTGAAGAATAATCCAGTCATCGAGCAAAACGAGAGGTTACAGATTGAAGAATATCAAAGAAAGGGTTATGCCCACAAAGCGTCTCCAGTTGAGTTGACCGAGGCAGACCCACGGAAGGTTTGGTATTTGCCTCTAAACTACGTGCTTCACCCGAAGAAACCAAACAAGATCCGGCTTGTCTGGGATGCTGCTGCCAAAGTAGATGGTGTCTCACTAAATTCGATGTTACTCACTGGTCCCGATTTCTTAACATCGCTTCCAGCGGTCATTCAACGGTTTCGTGAGCGTCTGGTAGCTTTCGGAGCCAATATGTGTGAGTTGTTTCATCAAACAAGGATGAGAAAAGCTGACAAACATGCCATGCGCGTCCTGTTCCGAACCGATCCACTAGCTAGAAATCCAGACGTATTCTTGATGGACGTGATGACGCTTGGCGCGGTATGCTCTCCAGCTTCGGCGCAATACATAAAGAATTTAAATGCTGCACCGTTTACCGAGCAGTTTCCCGAAGCAGTGAAGGCTGTAGTCCGTCGACACTATGTTGATGTTTATGTTGACAGTGCAGATAGTGTCGGCGAAGCGATTCAGCGAGCGAAACAGGTCAGATACATCCATTCTCAGGCGGGATACGAGCTTCAACATTGGGTCTCAAACTCGGATTCGTTCCTATCAGCTCTCGGGGAATCCGGCGTTGAAGAAACGACAGCAAGAATAGTCAGACAGCAAGAGTTTTGGGCATCATCTGGTGTCCAAAAGAAGACGTGTTCATCTTTTCGACCTCTTTACGTGACGATCTAGTCCCCTACCTAACCACTCCGAAACGACCAACTAAGCATGTTACACTTAGTTGCATCATGTGCCTTTTCGACCCGATAAGATTTTTGGCGCCCTTCACAATCCAAGGGAAAATCCTTATTCAAGACCTGTGGCGAGCGGGCTGGGAATGAGATCAAGAGATAGATGACCAGTCTTATGCAAAATGGACACAGTGGAGATCCCTTCTGCCACAAATCAAGAAGTTAAAAATACCCAGATGCTACCTTCGTGATGCCCCTCCAGAAGCATATAATTCCTTACAC
Organism: Aedes japonicus; assembly: GCA_034211315.2. Classification (NCBI taxonomy): domain Eukaryota; kingdom Metazoa; phylum Arthropoda; class Insecta; order Diptera; family Culicidae; genus Aedes; species Aedes japonicus. The sequence goes on from JASCZW010011624.1 coordinate 14,454, forward strand.
ACTTAGATTTTTTTATAGAAATCTGTAAAGTTTTCCGAATTCTCATCAGCTGATTGTTCGGTAATCCGATTTAACGGATTTCGGTGAAATTTTACAGATATCTGTAAAAAAAATTACCGGATTACGGTAAAATTTTACCGAATTCCGTAGAATCGGATTACCAAACGTTCAGTTGTTGAGAACTCGGTAAAATTTTACAGATTTCTGTAAAATAATCTGAGTGTGTACAGTTTCATGTATTGGTAGATGCAGGAGAAAAGGCGTATGGTGCCGTTGCTTATTTTCGCGTCGTGGCTCCACATGGAGCACGATGTTCGTTAGTGATGGCCAAAACTAAAGTAGCTCCTTTGACGCCATTATCGATTCCTCGACTGGAGCTCCAGGCGGCCGTTCTTGGAGTGCGACTTCTTAATTCCGTTGTGGCTAATCAAGATGTACCAGTGACAAAACGCGTGCTGTGGACTGACTCGAGAACTGTATTGTCTTGGATACGATCGGATCATTGAAGTTACAAACCGTTTGTTGCGTTCCGGATAGGAGAGATTCTCCAAGAAACACTAGCGGACGAATGGCGCTGGGTACCAACTCGATCTAACGTAGCAGATATGCTCTCCAAGTGGGGCAACGGGCAGGTTTTGGATTCCAACAGCTCTTGGTTCAAGGGACCTGACTTTCTTCAGCTTCCTGGGGTATCTTGGCCAACTCAAAAGCTTCCTCCGCCAAACACTACCGAAGAACTCCGAGCATGCCACATGTTCCATATTGCAGAAGACTACAAACCACTGATCGACGTCACACGAATTTCCCGTTGGCAAGTGGTTCTGCGCACAGTTTGCGTGGTTTTACGTGGTTTATTTCGAACTGTCGGAGGTGAGTTCCGGGGCGGGTGGCTGAACCGATTGAAGTACCAGAGCACCGGATTTCCGAAAAAGCTGAGTGCGTGCTGTGAAGATTGACAGAACGTGAATGCTTTCCCCAGGAGTTTGCAGTTCTTTTCAGAAATCAAGTACAGCCGATGTAAAAATGGTCAACTGTAGAAAAAACAAGCGTGCTCTACCGCTTAGGATTTACATCCCAAACGTTCGAGCGAGTGCAGGAAAAGTTATCAAAGCTTGTCAGTGGTGTAAAGTCCGGAAATGTCAACCACGAATTCCGAAGATGGCCCCCTTGCCAGTTGAGCGTGTAACGCCGTTCATTAAAGCATTCAGCTATGTCGGGATAGACTGCTTTGGTCCGGTTACAGTAGCAATAGGGCGTCGCGTCGAAAAAAGGTGGGTCGTTGTTTTCACGTGCTTGAGTGTGCGAGCTATCCACCTGGAAGTATCTCATAAACTCGATGTGGATTCTTGCATCATGGCCATTCGACGATTCGCCATCAGGAGAGGCCCTCCAATTACCATTTTTTCGGACAACGGCACAAACCTGACAGCTGCCAGTAAGGAGCTCCAAAAGCAGATAAATCAGATCAGGCCTGCGCGAACGTCTTCACGAATGCTAGAACGCGTTGAACATTCAACCCACCGTCTGCCCCTCATATGGGAAGGGTATGGGAGCGCATGGTACGTTCCGTCAAGGAGACCATGGCAGCCCTACTCAACGATGAGATTCTTCTCACCATCATCGCGGAAGTGGAGGAAATAGTCAATGCCCGGCCGTTGATCTATATGCCAGACGATCCTATGAAACCCAGAAGCACTGAGCCCCAACCATTTCGTCAAGGGTAGTTCAACCGGTCTTCAAGATCCTAGCATCGCACCAACCGATCTTGCTGAAGCCCTTCGTAGCTCGTACAAACGTTCCCAATATGTCGCTGATGAGCTGTGGAAGCGCTGGATTAAAGAATACTTCGTTGAACATCCGAACCATGTGGTTGGAGACCTGTGAACCGCTGAAACCAGGTAATTTGGTGTTCATCGTGGACGACCATGGCCGGAATGGCTGGATTCGAGGACAAGTTGAACAAATTATCTCGGGCAAAGATGGACACATCAGACAGGCTATTGTTCGTATAAACAGTGGACTATTTCGACGACCAGTGGTCAAACTTGCATCAATCGAGATTACAACTGTTGGTAAATCTGCCCCGGAAGTAGACCCTGGACAAGGTTTACGGGTCGGGGAAGTGTTAGACCCACTGTGCAGCAAGTAAGCGGTAAGCCTACCTCGCTAGAAGGTATACCGAACCGCTGTCATTATGACAATGTACAACGACTGACAGGCAGGAGAAAAAGGAAGAAGAAACTGAATCAAGGAGGAGAATAGTCGATGAAAAGTGCGCAGAAGTGGATTAACCTTTGTGAAGTTTATTTTATTCTTAAATTAGTTTGCCTAAATGTACCTTAACTAAATCTAACGCTGAATTTAAATACCTAAACATAAGTTCCTTATGATCTAAATGAAATTAAAATGCTTATGCTTACAATTATTATCTAATACTAGCCTACAAACCCGTTCAAGCCCCATCTGCTCAGAAAGCACATGTGCACGGGAGAAAAGAATACTAAAATTCTGTAAGTAACCTAAACTATCCTAGATATCTTACCTTAACATGCTTATTGATTTCTTAGTTGAGCTGATTAAATTACGTGCTGCTGCAAGAATTAGAGTTCTTTTGCACGATCCGAAATCATTCCCAACAGTTAGTGTTCGACTGATAGAGCTGTCAAATTTTGTCTTGGGTCTGTTTTGGGTTACTATGATTGATGCTGCATGGTATACTCAGGAAAAATCGGCAATTTTTGTCCACTTTGAAATGCGGAAATGTAAGCCACACGGACCACAGCAGATAAAAACAGTTCTTGAGTTCATCCGTTCTGTGTAATTAATTTGTTTGCAAGCTTGAGTGCCCAGTAGTGTGTCGACCCTGTGACCAGTTGGTCCTGGAATTGCACGCTTGACTCCATGGGATGGATTTTTCACCCTTACGATGAAGAGTGTTCGAACAAATTCTGTATTTTAAATATACATAATCAACCATGTTTTCAACTTTTAAAGTAGACTTCTCAACTCCACATAACGACGGTCTGCCTTAAAATTAAGCAGAGCATCCTTCAGTTGCGCATCCATGAAATCGTCGATTATTGATACAAATTTTAACACAAAACTTTTATTAAACCGGTCGCAAACTACACGCTCGCTGCCGAAAAAGGATGAAAGATGCTGAGTGTTCAACAATCTGGCCAGCTTACTGGGTTTCAGCAAAAACATACCATATTGCTGATTTTCAATAAAACTCAATATTGCTGATGGTTTTTCAGCAAACCATTTCGCTGAAATCCTTGATCACGTTTTGTTATGAAAAGTCTCGTGCTGCTGAGTCAGGGATGCCATATTCACAGACATGTCTGTAAATTTGCAGACTTTTCATTTTTATGGCCGACTTTTTTAACGATGCATTCAGCATTCAGCAGACATTTTATTTATGTTGCAGACTTTTACAGACATTTAAAATATTTTTTAAATTCCAAAAAAGGGATTCTCTGAAATTCGGATTTAAAACGTACGAGGATCTGAACAGTATAGTAAATACGGTAAGAAGCTTTGTTGAATTATTTTAAAATATCGTAGGTATCATTTAAAGTAGAAATCCTTGAAGAAACGAAAGCGGTGAACCACTTAGAGACACAATTGACCCGGAGATAAGTATTGTATAGGCCTTTTCCGAGGGTAACATGGAGTCCCTACTTATGGTAGTGTTCAAACCCATGCGAAAAATTACTGTCAAAGCGTTGATAATATTGGTCCTTCACTATAGAGTCGAACGAAAATCAAGGTTCACACCAATACAAATCATATTTGAGAAATTTAGAGACTTCCTTGAAAAACAACTCCTCCATAGTCAGGTAGAAACTTCTCTGAAGTTTTGTAGCAAGCATGCAAGAAGAACCTTTAAAAATTCATTACCGAATTCAAGATCATATCCAGGTAACCACGAGGCTGTAATAGCATGCATATATAGGGCATATGTATTACGTCTAGTGCATCATTGAAGTTGGATTAAAGCTGAAAAGGGCTATGATCGACTTAATGCTATATCTTTTGTAATGCCATAAGACATTGCTGAAGTAGCATTAAAGCATTGGTAATGCATCACTATATTCTTAAGCTAATTTAACGCTTCATTACTTGACAACTGTTGAATTCATGCGTTTCCGCATTACCGATGTTAATTTTTGGTTGGATGAGTGCAATAATATAATGCTTGTGGTTACTTGGGTACTTACCAGAAATTCAAGACAGAACTTCCACAAGAATCACGAGAGGACTTATCAGAGCTTCAAGAAGAAGAAGAAGGGAGAGGAGTTCTCCGAAGTTTGGAATTTTCAGAAAAAAAAGTTCAAGTTCAGAAAAAAAAACTTCCCCAATTTTCAGACGGGAGCTCACCAGGAAGGGCACTACTTATAATTTCTCAAAAAATCAGGATAAAAAATCCTCAGGACGATGGGTCATGGATGTTGAGGATAAAACTTATCTCAAGTTCAGGAAGTAACTTCCCAGAAGTTCCGGAAGAAACTTCTCGAAAGGTTAGTTGGAACTTCCAAGAAGTGCTTGGCAGCATTTCCAAAGCTCAGAGGAGAACATTCTGCATTTCAGAATACGGATTTCTCAAAATTCTTTAGAGAGAAGAAAATGAAACTTTCCAGGAGCATTTCCCAATAGTTCCGGAACAAACTTCCCCAAAGTTCTGGAGAAAACTTTATTCAAGTTCTAAAGAAGTCTTCTCAGAAGTCTAGGAAGAAACTTCAAGAACAAATTTAAGGGAATTTTCCTGAAAATTTTGGAATAAAATTTTCCTCGCAGTTCCGGTTGGGACCAATCAGAAGTTTGGAAAGAATAAGCTCAGGAAAAAACTTACCAGAGAGGGTACCAAAAAAATCAGAAAAGAATTCCTCACAAGAGGACTTCTCAGAAGTTGCAAACAGACCCAAAAATTAGTTGTAACTACCCAGAAATTCTAGAGAGCCTTCCTGAAGTTCTGAATCGAACATTCCAGCATTTTAGAATGAGAACTTTTCCCAGAAGTTATGGTAGATTCTTTTGATAAAATCAGAAAGAAACTTTCCAGAAATATAGAGGGATCTTTCTAGTAGTTCAAGCAGGTGTTTCTCAGGAATTCAGAACCAAACTTCCCCGAAGTTCGGGAGACTACTCCCCTGAAGTTCAGAAGAGATTATTTCCGCAGTTCGGAAAAAAAACTTCTCAGAAGTTCAGGAAGAAGTACAGGAAGAAACTTCTAACAGCTTAAAAAGATTTTTCAAGAAATTCTGGAGAGTATTTTCTCAAAGTTTTGCAGAAACTTTCCTCGTAGTTCAGGATAGGACTTATCAGAAGTTTAGAAAGTAACTATGTTCAGGTAAAAAATTACCAAATGTTTCTGGAAAAGGTAAGGTTGGGTTCTTAAATGTGAATTTTGAAGAAAATAAGGAGTGACTGCCAAAATTGTTATGAGAAATTTTGCCTGGAGTTGAGGAGGAAACTTCCCAGAATAAAACAAAGAGCCTTGCAAAAGATCAGGAGAGAGTTTCCCTGAAATTTAAAAGATAATTACTAACTATCCGAAGAAGCAGTTTATACAAAAATCATTCATATGACCATAATGATATTGAGGATCATGAGCGATGATGACGCCATATTAAAATATGGTCTATGGTCTATAAAAATCTGTTGAATTTATCAAATGAAAACTAAATTTCGATTTTAAAATACAAAACTGGAAAGAGTGTGACAGGGAATAAAACGATAGAAAATTGTGTCATCTATGCGAATGCTTCAATCTTCAGTGTCACTTTAAAAATATGAAACAATAGTGTAAGGTTGCATACAATCCAAGAAATACATTCAGACATGTTAACATAATCACACAAATAGCGATAATGACATAACTCGCTCTCTTATTACGTCTTTTCGTTGAAAGAAGTCTTCTTTTCTAAAAAAAATTACAGACTCATATAGACATTCCCAGACATTTAAAATTTTTATCTCAGACATTTGAAAAAAATATCTGGCATCCCTGTGCTGAGTAGTTGTCGGGTGACACATCATTTTCAATAATTTCACATTGGACCATTGTAATTTTACATGAATAGAAAAAAGTGGCATGTAAATTCATGGGCACGTGTAAATATAAAGAGATTTAACATAAATGACATGTTTTGTTTGAATTGTGTGGTATGGTTCGAAACAGATCGTACCTTCCATGCACATGATTAGTATTCTCCAACTAACCAAAACTCCTACCAAACACTCGCGAAATGCTTAAGTTCATCGGAACAAGCTCAAAACAGGCAACTTAAATATGCTCAGTAAATTATAAGAAAGATGTAACAAACTTCTTGAATACCCAACGAATTCTGCTGTAAAAGAATGCTGTAGCATCGTCTGTGTAGCCGTTGACTAAAAAAAAAACGATAAAACAAGTATCAGGGTACTTGTTTTCGCATCACTTTAAAAGGAGGGGAGCTGTGCGAGGAAAAAAAATGGAACCCATGGCTGCCGTGGTGGGGTTTGGGCCAGGTCGTAAATACGCTAACGGGATGTGCGACAGGGGAAGGTACCCTGCTGTAGTAGTAAAGGAAGTGTTTCTTCAATTGCAGGATGCCAGGCACATACACTTGAGCTGAAGATGCATTCGGTTGCTCTCAACTCATCTCGGCACACTCCCACACCACTCGAGCAACTGCCTCAACTCGGAAAGTTCTGAAGCGATAGGACATGACGGGACATGTTGCCGAAACCGAGACTAGTTTATCTCTTATCACCTCGTTTATTTAGTTTTACACCCCTTCCACCCCCACCTTCTTTCGGTTGTGTGCGCAAATATGGACCGAGTCCGGGTTTGGATGGTGGAGCAGATTTTCGAACGGCAAAGTTTGACACAAAGTTGCCGAAAGATGCTACTGTCGAATCTCTGTGAGCAGAATTAAGCGCTACGAACGAAAAGTTGTGTTGGATGTCCCTGTTATCCTCGGTGTATGGATGTGTGTATCGCGCTCACATTCGGTTGCAGCTGGAAAGTAGCAATGAGAGCTTATTTAATTATCGAGTCTTGCAGCAGCAGAACCCCCACTACGGAAGACGAGATGAGGTCCTCAAACTTTCCTTCGATGCAACGGTGCAGAGAAATGGATGCCTCCCGGTCGAGTGCGGTGTAACTAGTTTGCAACGACTAAGATGGTGCCGTTCTCGGGATGAATTTGTCGTAGTGTTCAAAAAGAATGCCATTTTCAGCACCCAAGGCTCCGGATGAAACGCTCGTGGGGAATAATTCAATTGAAGTAAATTGGATGAAGAGAAAAATAGTTCAATGACGCAAACCAGACAGACGACCGAAAAATCAGTAGAAAATAGATGTGGCTAAAAACGACATTCAGACCGACAAATTAACTTAACGAACAATAACAACCAATCAGATTACCGACAAACACCACGAAAGCACACATTAAGTGATGGACTGAACAATCTCAGGACACGCAGGAAGAATTGGATTTCGATTTAAAATTTCCCAAAAATCAGACGCCCACCGGGAAGAGAACCATTGTTATCAGAAGTAACAGCATCGCCACCAGAGAAAAGGTTCCGGAAACGAGGAAAAGATATCTCCTACGCCAACGTGTCGTCCCCGTCGCTGTTGTAACCCATGTTGCGCTCGGAGCTATGTATGTATATACATTCTCATATCCTAAAAAAAAAATATCTCGGTTGGTCTCGTGTCGAGCGCAAAAATGATTAAATTTCCTGAATAACGCTTCGGCACTGGAGGCTATATAAATGGTACACATTACTCGTCTTCTTGGATTCGGTCTCGTTTTTGAGGATTTTTTTTTGTCATGTTTCTGGTTGAAAAAGTGGCCCACAGATGCAAGAACCAGCACACTCGGCATACACGATTGAGATGATGAACCGGTTTGGGGATTTACTTAGATCCATATTTTTGAATTTGGTTGAATAGTCACAATGTTTGTCTGGGACTTAATTTTGATCAATTGCAAAGAGAATCTTTGAAGGGATAAACCATATTAATGGTTTATTTTTAATGAAACTTATTTACGACTCAAAAACTGAACATAGAACGAACGTGAGATTATAGTAATGAATTTATTAATTTGATTTCAATAACGTCTTCCCCGAAAGTTCAAAACCAGATGCTTTGCAGGGCAATTCTGGAAAATGAAATGTCCACGGAGGATCGCAGTAAGCTTTGGACGAGAGCGGACGTTGTGAATTTTTGGTGTCACATTTTTCGTTCTTTCCCTTCAATTTTTAAAAAGTTTTGAAATTTTAAGGTTTCCCATGGAAGAAATGCATTCTGTAGTGATTTAGTGCGTTGGTTTTCCGAGGTGGGACCAGTGGGTCCTTGAAAAGAGTGAAAAAATAGCGTCGATGAAAAAAGTTCGATCTTGTGCGGTTCGAGAGAGGTTGTCCAGGTTTCGCGTGAAGTCCGTCCCGCCGAGGGCCAAAACGTGCTTATCCGTCGCAGAATCCGCTGGCGATCCTATTAAGTTTCGGATAGATACCCCTAGGAAGTGACCATGGAGTGTGATAGAATGTGCTGGTCGCGAACAATAATCTCCCCGGACAATAATGGCTGCCCCCCAAAACGTTCGTTTTTTTTCGGCGGTTGTGGAGAACACTGTATGTAAGCACGAGACAACAGGTTTTTATTTTGAATGGATGATGGGTAAAGAAAAGAAGAGTGAGGAAAAGCCGGAAGTCACGAAAGAGTCAGAAGAACAGAACAAAGTTGTCTAGTGCGGCGCGGCGGCGTCGGTGACTTGCTCGTTGCATCAATGCAAATGGATATCGTGTGAATTCAGCTAAGTACCCATTATTTTTTTCAAACAGTCTCTAAGCACTGTTGAATACGCCACCTTTCATTTTTTAATGTAAGGCGGCCCGCCGTGTTGTATTTTCTGTTTTCTATTTGTTTCACCTCGCAGTTTTGGTTGTCCCTTTTTGGTGTTATTAGCCGGCTTGTCATGCCGCGGGAGCTCAGTGGGGATTATTCGTCAATACACGAGGCTGGGAGTCGGTTCCGTTGAGGAAGTGTCACATCAGCTAGTTTTTCCTTCAGCTGTAGAAGATCGTGTGCCAGAGGGAGCGTTTGATTTTAAATTAAGAAAGAATTTGATAACCTACCTATATCTAGTTTTACCAAACTTAAAACTAACGTGTAAGATCACGGATGAGCAGATCTGTCACAGATCTCTCTGAACCTAGCCAAAGTTGATAATCTTCGTTTTTCCAACACCTAAGGCCCAGACAGGCGATTGATCTCGGAGTTTCTAAAGGGTGATTCGATTAAAATTTGGTCGACTTAAACTTGACGCATTTCCTTTCATCGTGCATCAAAAAATGTTGCACACCCCTCATTTTAAAGATACGTGCGTGTAGCATCATGCCTTAATTTTGATTTTGAGATTAGCACTTCAGTTGTCAAAATGTCGTTGAAGGAAGAGAAGCAACGCATCAAAACTTTGCACGCGCATAGCGAAAATCCAAACTACTCTCACGCCAAGGTGGCGAAATTGTTGAATGTGGCTAAATCAATTGTTACCAACGTATTAAAAGTGTTCGGTGAACGTTTGTCGACCGCCAGGAAAGCTGGATCGGGGGAAAATTGAAAGCCGGAGGCCACAGCGACGACAACAAGAGCTGCCAGGGTTTCGAACGGAACCCCAACCTCTCCGTCCGAGATGTCGCAAAGAAGCTGGGAGTGATGCCTTCAACCGTGGATAGAACTTAAAACCAGATGGACTGTCGACTTACATGAAAGACTTCAAATCGTGACGATGAACAAAACACGTCGGCCAAAGTACGATCGCGAAATTCGTACACGACGATGCTGACAGGACGATGAAACCTACGTCAATGCAGACTATTAACAGGTTTCTGGACAGGAATTTTATACCGCAACCAGACGGGGAAAGGTTGCAGATATTTTCAAGCACATTAAGCTGTCAAAGTTCGCGAAGAAATATCTGGTGTGGCAGGCCATCTGTACCTGTGGCTTGAAGAGCAACGTTTACATTGCGACCGGAAATTTATCTGAGCGAGTGCCTACAGAAACGTCTACTGCCTTTCCTGAAACGACACAATTGTTCCGTTCTATTTTGGCCGGATTTGGCATTTTGCCATTACGGAAAAAAGGCCACGGAGCGGTATGCTCAACAACGTTCAAGTGGTGCCCAAGGACAAGAACTCTCCCAACACGCCAGAGCTCCGCCCAATCGAACAGTATTGGGCCATCGTCAAGCGGAACCTTAAGAAGACTCAAAAAGCTGTTGTGAGCGAGAAACAGTTCAAGGCTAACTGGCGTTCTGCGGCGAATAAAGTGAACAAGGAGACTGTACAAATTCTTATGGCAGGTGTTAAACTTAATACCCGGCAATTCGCATTAAGTAAAAAGTAAGCTTAGCTGAATATTTCTCCTGTATTCTGTGTTAACTGAAATTTAAAAAAAATGAATTTGACTTATTAATAAGAAGTTTGATCGACCCACACACACGACTGTTTGACCAAATTTTGATCGGAACACCCTTCAGTCCTCAGGGGACTGTTCAGAATCGTTCTCAGGAGATTATTCGGAATATTCTGTAGTCTAGCATGGTGGGACTTGGCGCATGATTCCCAGTCTACACCCAAAAGTTGAAATTGTAGCAAAAAATGCAAAATAGCAAATTTTGCAGTTTTTGCAATCATATCTTGAGAAATCCGCATGATTCTGAAAAGGCAAATTTGCCCATCATGTTCCACAAAGCTTTTTATGGTATAAACAAAGCCATGCAAGTGTGTGCAAGTGGTTATCGCTGTGTGCCTAGTGCCTCGACAATCACAGCAACCGTTGGGTTTTTCTTCAACCGTCAACAACTTCTCAATATGGGTGAGACAATGGCACAGAACGCCGCTACGCCATATTCCACTGTTGCTATTCCGCTGTCAAGTGTTCTATTTTTATCTGCACTCGTCATCACACTCCTATCGCCCTCTCATCAAGTCACCATGCGGTTTATGAAATAAACGAAGCCATGTAAGTGTGTGCGACCGAAATTTGGTTCATTGTTGTAACGTTGAGTGCCTCAAAAACCGAAGAAACTGTAGGACTTTTATTCCATTCACCTCAGCTTGTTGTGGTGACTGGATGGTTACAATGAAGAGCCGTCATGCTGACGGTCGCGGTTCGACTCTCGACAGCGGATGGTAATCTTTTTTTTTTGTGCGCCATTGAATTTACTACTACTAATCAACTGTACAACATCACGCACACATTGAATTTTTCTAATCGAATTGATGTGTTGCTTTTATGCCCACGACCAATGTTGCTTTCTTTCTCCAAGTTGCGATCCATTACGAGAAATGAAACCAAATCATGCGAAATTGCATTACAATCTTGCTTTTTTATTTTGGGTGTAGCAGAGTGCATTCTTTCACCGGAAGGATTGTTTGCTTGTGAATAGCAAGGCTATCTCTAAGGGAAAGGAAGGATCTTCTGTGAGAGGATATAGAGATCTCCTGAGGATAGAGCACTTTGTGGACATTTTGTTTACGTGAGATCACAATACCATTTTTCTATTTGTTTGCGCACATAAAGTGACACAGTTCATTTAATCAACCCGGCGAAAATACAGAGAAAGCGCGGTGATAAGTTCACTAAAGAACACTGGTTTGCGGTCACTAAACTAAACTAGAATTTATTAGCTAAACAAAGATACGGTTTATGGTCGACTGAAAGTTAACCGGCGGTGGTTTATTTTGAGCTAAAAACTATCAGCTGTTCTGCTGCTTCTACTGTCTAGAAGTGGTTAGATCACTCTACGATCGTGAAACGATCGGGTCTTTTTGGCCTATTGCATAGTGTGTGCCACTTTTGATATTCAACGCATATACGTTGGACGTGAGTGACCAGTTAGGATGGTTCTCAAAATATTATATAAATTATAAATCCGCCTTGAAACCTACGGACTTCAAACTACTCTTCTTGTTTCTCTTATATAAACAAATAATTCATGAATAAATTGCTAGTACTATTTAGTTTTTTGAATTCACGAATTCACTGATGCTGTTGCTTCGATGGTATCGTTCTTCGACGGATATCGATTCGGAGTGCTGACCAATGGCGACGATGATCCGATCTCGTTGTCTTCGTTCGTTCAGATTTGCCGTACGACACAGCGGCTCGTCTGTCTGGAGAAATCCAGTGAAGGCAATATCGTTTTGTTAAAACCTCGGGAACTGTCCATTTTTCCCGATATTCCTCATATATTGAAAATACTAGATATGTCATGTGGTTTTCGAAATTTTCGCGAATTAGAATGTATAAAAATTCAATGGAGGGGATTTCGACTCGTGCAAACGTCAGTTATTGTCCATTTTACCCGCTTTTCCATGCATATTGGAAGAATCAATATATATTATGTAGTTTTTGAAATAGCCACGGCAATATTGTGAAAATGTCTGGAAAACTGAATGAAGGGGATGTCGTCTTGTGCAAACCTCGGGAAGTAACTCATTTTGCCCGATTTTCCCCTTATTTTCGAAGAAAAATTGAACAACCCTGCGTTTATCATATTAGCTTTGATAATATTGAACCCATTTGTGCCTTAGTGTTGTGAAAATATCTGGAGAATCAAACGGAGGCAATATTGTCTTGTAAAAACGTCAGGAACTGTCCATTTTGCACGATTTTCACCACATATTGGAAAAACTAGATATAACAAGTGGTTCTCGAAAGTTTCACAAATTATACTGTATAAAAATACAATGCTCTTTTGTGGAACTTTCTGGGAATTAAATGACATCGGTATTTGTCCATTTTACCCGCTTTTCTCTGCATACTGGAAGAACCAATATTTAATGTGGTTTTTTAAGTAGCCGCGAATTAGAATAAAGTTAAATGCACTGCAATAATCTAAAAATTTCTAGCAAACTGAATGGAGGGGATTGTCGTCTTTTGCAGACTTCGAGAATTGGCTCATTTAATCCGACTTTCGAGATTAAAATTGAATAATCATACAGTTAACATATTAGTTCTAATAATGTGGAACACATCTATGCTGTAGTATTGTGAAAATGTCTGGAGAATTTAATGAAGGAGATATCATCGTTTGCAGATCTCTTTATCACCCTGTTTTGGCTAGACCGCGAGCTGCCAGTCACCCTGTATTGATTGACACCAAGCAGAAATGGAAGACTAAGGAGTTCGATAAGGACTTTTTGGTTAAGGCACTCCATGTCAGTAATGTTGACGACTGCATGTGACACAACCATGCCGAGGAAGTTGAAGCCAAGTATAAAAAGGCACCCAGCAAAATGATTGATCGAGGCACTCAGGATCCTTCGTGCCACTTGTCTCAAAATCAGAAGACTCGTTTGGAGCGACAGAACGGAAGTGGATAGAGTGGAGCTTGGAGCGGTTTTCCGAACGACCAGGGCTGCATTGAAATACGAAATAACGCGAATTATGTCTGATTGTTTCAAGGAGCTTAGCCGACATGCCGATGCTAATCCCTGGGGAGACGCTTACCGGGACGTCATTGCGAACATCAAAGGTCCAACGATGCAAGCTGAATGGTCCAAACAAGTGGAAGGTCATTGTGGAGGGATTTTTCCTGAAGCACGATCCAACGACGTGGCCATCCACACTGTGCAACGGAGCTTAAGGAGGCAACATCGAAGATGTAATGAACGTTACGTTTCACTGGTTACGAATTATGACGAAGCCCAAGTTATATGTTACGAACTTTTAAATTTAATTTTAGTAGGCTGACAATAAAATAGCTCAAATTTTTTTAAGAAACTGAATTTAGAGTAAGAGTTTAGTAAAAATTTTAGTTGTTATAAAGAATAAAGTAAATTAATTAGCTAAGTGAATAAACGGATTTGATAAACTTTTAATGCTTACTTAATAAATAAAATAAATGAATAAAAAAGTTGATCATCAAAAAGACATGTGATCGGTAAAGAAAAAATCCTCTAATTACATTGCAGATTCCACTGTTTTCCGCATTGATATCGACAAAGAGCTAAATGACGAAGGCAACCATCATCATTGTCCTTAAAAATTTCGACTCATTCAATCGCAACACAATGCCTTTAGTTGACCATTCTCGAGTACTTGTACAAACAGACGTATCTGATTTTGTAAACAAAAAGGGGAAGTAAGATTCGTGATGGTGGGTGTTGGCCAAATTTGGATTTTTCAGATATAATCCTAAATAGGTTACAGAATATTTTTCATACATCTAGTAGCCTTACGTCCGTGCTCCATCACAGTATTTTTTATTGTGATGTGTCCAACTCAATGGGTAAATTGAACTGAAGGTGAATTTGATAGAAGGGGAACTTGGAGTAGAGCATACGTACCCACTGGTTGACACTAAATATTGGCCAACGTGATTTTGAACATTTGTTTGAGGATTTGTTGAGCTACACAAATTTCCATCAGTGGCCAGACTTTTTGTTTATGAATCTGGACACTTTTCAAACCACAAACTAGCATGCAGTTATGAGCTTGTAAATTTATAATAGCATTTTAGCGTTAAATTTGAGAGGATTCATAGATTTCTTTTACAATTTTTCCAAGTTGTAACATTCCGCTCACTTGTATGTTAGGCGGTGGGAATTTCTTTCGTGATGTCAGATCGGTAGATTTACAGTTAGGTTATAAAGAGCAGCTGAGCCGAAGAGATAAATAGAAGTGAACTTTCAGATGATTTGTATATAGATCAAACAAATAATTAACCTTCAAACATTATATGTAATCAGTAACAAGGAAGGGTGACAGTGATAGTATAGACCAGTAAAACTTCAAGATTAAGGGGCTATTAAGAAGAACATCCGTCTGAGTTCTTCTGATAGAGCTCGAATGGGATTCAGCTTAATAAGTAATTGGGTATTGCAGTCATTTGTTCAATCACTTTTTTCACTATTCTCGTTCGATGCTCATTTCAGCCAATAGTGTCCAGCACATAGTTATAATCAATCATCAACTGCCCGCAACAATATCTCTTAGTATCTTTGCAGAGCGATGACTTAGCTATTTAACCATTCGGTGAAATGAAAGGATTCTGCTTATACACCCAAAAGTTGAAATTGTAGCAAAAAATGCAATAGCAGTTTTTGCAATCATATCTTGAGAAATCCGCATGATTCTAAAAAGGCAATTTTGCCCATCATGATCCACAAAGCATTTTATGGTATAAACAAAGCCATGAAAGTGTGTGCAAGCGGTTATCGCTGTGTGCTCAGTGCCTCGACAGTCGCAGCAACCGTTGGGTTTTTGTTCAACCGTCAACAACTTCTCAATATGGGTGAGACAATGGCACAGAACGCCGCTGCGCCATATGCCACTGTTGCTATTCCGCTGTCAAGTGTTCTATTTTTATTTGCACTCGTCATTACCCTCCTATCGCCCTCTCATCAAGTCACCATGCGTTTTATGAAATAAACGAAGCCATGTAAGTGTGTGCGACCGACATTTGTTTCATTGTTATAACGTTGAGTGCCTCGACAACCGAATCAACTGTAGGGCTTTTATTCCGTTCACCTCAACTTGTTGTGTTGACTGGATGGTTACAATGAAAAGCCATCATGCTGACGGTTGCGGTTCAACTCTCAGTAGCGGCGGATCGTAATCTTTTTTTTTTTGTGAGCCATTGAATTTACTACTACTAATCAACTGTAAAATCTCACGCACACATTTAATTTTTCTAATCGAATTGATGTGTTGCTTTTTTGCAAACGACCAATGTTGCATTTTTTCTCCAAGTTGCGATCCATTACGGTAAATGAAACCAAATCATGCGAAATTGCATTACAATCTTGCTTTTTTA
Source organism: Aedes japonicus (assembly GCA_034211315.2). Lineage (NCBI taxonomy): Eukaryota > Metazoa > Arthropoda > Insecta > Diptera > Culicidae > Aedes > Aedes japonicus. Next base: position 30,281 of record JASCZW010011624.1, read on the forward strand.
TTTTGGGTGTATCTTTGTTCTCAATTTTGTTTCTTGTTAGGCAACAAATAATTTATTTTTACCAAATTTTGAAGACAATAGCTTATATCCTGTTTTATTTTGTTTATTTTGTTTTGTGGTTTTTTTTGTTATGCTTGTCTCTTTGCAGTCACAATTCAAGGTAACTCCTTCTCACTAAATTTTCCTTATCAATCTCCACCCATCTAGGTGCAGGGTGGAGCTAATCAATAACAATACACTGAACATTTATTTTCGTAAAGTAGCTTTCACGCGTTTCGTAGACATGGATTTTGTACATAAAACAAATGTCTCGTACATTGTATGAAACATTCATAATGCTTTTTATCTGGTGAAATGCTATCACTACACCTTTTTGTAAAATGCACGAAATGAACTTCGTGATGACCAGCCAATCGCTTTTATACTGTACTCATGTATGATGGTGTTGCTGCTGGTATGGGCGGGAATAATTTCTCTAACCCAAAATAAAAATCAAAGCGCTGTCGTGAGCTATAACTTCATGCTCATTAATCAAGCTTCTTCTCACGAGTCAGCGTGGCCTAGTGAAATCAACCACGGATTTAGAATCAGCACTTTCCAAATATTCAGGTTCGAACCCCATGTCTGAAACAATAAAAAAACGCTGGACAACTCCACGTGGTTGCGCTTATTTTTGTCAATTATATTTTGAGTCGATAAAGTAGATCTGTCAGTCCTTCATTCAACCACCAAAGAGACGTTTCTTTTTAATTTGTGACAAAATATTCGTAGCTCTTTGCATTGTTTCCGTACAATGTACGAATGTTCTTTCTGTGTCAACAAAAGCTTTGTGCTTTTGACAGTTGCGCGTGCATTTAATTACGAATGTATCTTCAAAAAAAGAACAAATCAGTTTCGTTGCTCAAATCAACGAATGGATTAGTGAGTATTACTTTCGGTTTTGTATTATAAACTAAAATTAACTTTCAGTGTAACAATTTTTATTTTTTCCCAGCAGAAACGTTTGGGTTTGATGAAGTATTGGGTTTGGATGGTTTAGGGGAACGCTTGAGAAAGAATTTATTGTTGGCCAATGCAGGGCACCTT
>JASCZW010011625.1:0-31374 GCA_034211315.2 Aedes japonicus
AGAAGTTACGATGGACATTTCCCAAAAGCTTAGTTGGAACTTCTCATAAGTGCGAGACAGCTTTCATTAAGTTCAGAATTGAACATTCCAGAAGTTCAGAATAAGGCAGTCTCGAAGTTCAGGAATTCCCAGAAGTTCAGGTAGATGCTTCTGGAAAAAAAGAAAGTATTGGGGATACTTCCTAGTAGTTAAAGCAGGAATTTCTCAGAAATTCAGGTACAAACTTCTCCAAAATTCGGAAGACAACTTCTCTGAAGTTCTGAAGCGGACTTCTCATAAATTCAGGAACAAACTTTCAATCAAATTTAAGAATATTTATCAAGAAATTCTGGAGAGAACTTTCCCAAAGTTTTAGAGAATTTATCCTTGCAGTTCAGGATGGAGACTCATCGGAAGTTAAGTCAGTAACTTAGTTCAGCAAAAAACACTTATCAACTATTCCTGGATGGTGAGGTTGGGTTGTTAGATGTGAATCTACCAGAATATCAGGAGTGACTGCCAAGAAGTTTATGACGAAACTTGCTTAAAGTTCAGGAGAAAACTTCCCAAAATATTAGCAAAGCGCTTTGCTGATGATCAGAAAAGAGCTTCCCTGAAATTCAAGAGAAAGTCACAGACAAACAGAAGAACCAGTCAATACAAAAATTATTCATACAACCATAATGATATTCATTGCCCATCACACCATATTAAAATATGGTGAAAACCATCTCCTCACACGTTCACATCGTACTTTGAGCTAGGACACAACCTCATGTAGGAATTACAATTCCTTTGTTTCCATTTCACCTCGTTTGAAAAGTTTGATCGGTAAGATAACACTCCTTGAAGTTAAGCAGATAAGTATAAAACTATTTTAAGAAGTTTCAAAATATATCAACAAAGTTGGGAGAAGCTCTTCAAAAGCTCAGAGAATCCTCCAAAAATTCAAAAATAAATCCTCTATTCTGAAAAAATCCCTTCTTATGGTACCAGAAGCTTAGGAAAAAGATTGAATGCTTTACCGGAAGGTCAGTGAACTTCGAGATTAAATCGTTGAAATGAGATCGATTAATGTATATCGATGCAGCAACCTTTGAATGTTAAATGTTTAAAGAATTAACAGTATTAATTAGTTTCATGTATCATTACGCATAAATTGGTGATGACTAGATAATAGCCCTTCTTCTGAATCATCTTTAAATCGGCATTGACACTTGCCACATATTAATTAATTACTTTCCCGAAAAGTATTTCAAATTGCAACTTTGGAACAGCGTCTCAATGAGGTTTTCTGAATAACAAAAACATTAGAGTTATTCACAAAACAAGAGTGAAAAATGGAAATACTTATTCAGCGACTTTCGAATGACAGCTTAATTAATGAAAGTCCTGAATTACTGCATGATGAAATAGTTTAAAGACATTTTGGGAAGTTGAGCTCCGTTACGAACTCAATCAGTTTCAGTCGATTTCTGTAATGCGCAATTTCGATTCGATTTGATTGACTCGACTTCTATAATTAACCCCTATGTACAGGGTGCGGCAGAAAATAATGCGAAAATGTTCAAACTTGAGTATTGGGTTAATTCGTATAGCCAGTGACTAATTTCTGTCGAAAGTGTATTTGTTTATGTTAACTTTCAAGTGCTGCATTCAAACATTCTATTTGTTGTATTGCAAATTCGTCAAAATGTTCGCGAAAGAAGTGATCACCAGTTTGTTGCTCGCGCCGAAGAAGCCGAAATAGATTGCCAAGGTAGTAGGTGCCATTTGGCAACAGTTTACCTATAAATTAGAAGAAAAATTAGTAATCTCATTTAATTCCAACTATCTTTGCTTATCTTCGACACATCCGCGTATTTCGTCTACAATGTGCGGACTTCTTCAGTGTCTCGTATCATAACTCGACTTACAATCGAGGATAGACAAAATAAGCGCATCTGTCGAAGATACGCAAAGGTAGTTGGAATTAAATGGAGATTACTAATTTCTTCTAATTTATAGTTACAAATATTGCACTAAACAGCTCAAACCCTCTAGGATTCAACAGTTTACTGCATAAAAAAGTCCCTGCATGGTGGTCCTAAGCAGCGGAAGCCGGGATGCGGACGTTCGTGCTTTGCAAACACGCCGAACGTTATCAAATCGGTCCATGCAAAAATTGCTCGCAACCCAATGCTTTCCATAAGAAAACTTGCAAAGGAAGCCAATATTTCGGAGAAATCTATGCAGTGAATCATCAAAGAAGACCTGCATGCATCTTCCAGAGCCAGAGTGAAACGCCACTTGATTACGGACCGGGTCAAGGAACTACGAGTGACTCGTTCCAAGAGATTGCTTTCCTTGTTGAAGAAGGAAAAAATGATAATCCTGTTCTCCGACGAAAAGCTTTTCAGCATCGACGCTGTGGCCAACAGTCGCACGGACCGGTTCATTTCACCGCAGAAAACGGGGAACATTCCGGAAAAAGTGAAATCAAATTTCAAAATAACCTTCCGGCTGTTGTCATGATGTTTGGCTTGGTGGCGTCCAACGGTTTGAAAATGCCGCCTGTTTTCATTGATGCTGGAGTTAAAATCAATACCGAAGTGTATATCGGTATTTTAAAGGACCAAGTGCTTCCCCAGGGTGAAGGCCAACTTCTCCGAGGACCAAAACGTTGTCCTACAGCAGGATGAAGCGCCGTGTCACACGTCCAACTGAACCCAACAATGGATGAATGATAACATGAAGTTTTGGCCGAAGGATTTGCGGCCCCCTAGCAGTCCAGATCTTAATCCGTTGGATTATTCGATTTGGGCATATGTTGAAGCACGAGCCTGCAACACATCACACCCTAGTGTGAAAACCCTGAAGTCAACCATAACACGCACATGGCAGTCAATGTCGGAGGACTACGTCCGAAAGGCATGCTCTGGCTGTTATTAATAACAATGGAGGACACATTGAATGAATTTGTTTAAAAGTACTTCATAAAGATAACTGCACTCGAAAATGTGGATATTATTGCTTAAACTAGTTGAAATGGTATTTGAAAGAAATAGAACAAATTTTCGCATTATTTTCTGCCGCACCCTGTATGCATTCAACATTAAGCAACATTAACGATTCAAACGTTCTGCGGCCATTGGAACGTTTGCTCTATTGATTATTATTTGGAATCATTAAGGAAAATGATGATTCTCCAGCAACTGTTGGTGTGCCAGGTGCACAGAATTTGTCTCTGTATGCAAACAGCATTGATCTGAACCAGATAATATTAGAGTAACTAATGGTTCAATTTTATAATTGTATTAAGTGAAATTTCTGTCAAAGATTTCAAGTAAATTGAAGTCTGGCATAATGTCGAAGCAATGGAATAACTTCATCAAAAAAGATAGCCTCCTTCACGTAAACTTCAAACGGCCTTTGAAGAACATAAGAGTTCTTATTTTCGAAGAGTTTCAGGCTTGAATCCATTGAATGGATATTTTGAATAACAAACTGACAAATAGTTATAATCATAGGCTAATTAGATTTTATTGACCATTAAAGATAAACCGTTCTGCTGTATGGATTTAGACCCCGCACGTTACAGATTGTGCCAAAGTAGTATAACCAGCATCAAGCACAGCAAACTTATTGTTCTAACAACGGTGCTCAAGTCTGCTTGTACTTAGAAAACGAAACATCTGCCCATCAATGTTCAAAACGGTTGATCCATTGCTAAATCAATCTCCGCTGAAACTTTCCAACCGTATCGCTAACAAAAGCACCCTCCAAAATCTGACATCAACAACGGTTAGTGATGCTTTGTTCGCTCCTTTTTAATAAAGTTAAAACTTCCTTACCCACATCATCGCGATCCCTCCGATGAATAGCCGGTCGTTTGGTTGCCATCGGGCGCGAACGAAATACGTTTCCAAATTTTCACACTTTTTGTCGATACTTCAACGGTGGTTGCGGAAGAAACCGATTCACGTCACCCTACCACACAACCTGGTTGTCACTTCCGGCTGTCCTGCTTACAATATTGGTTAAATCGAGACGTATAGATAGAGTTCAGTTAAATTTACGATGCTACTGAGCTTGCTGTGAGGGAGGAGAGGTGAAGTATGGTTTTTTTCGCGAACTGAAATACAGTGTTGGCTTTTATAATGCGGTGGGTGCTACCATCTATTCATTATGATTTGTTGGCTGTCATGCAACCAAATGAGCTGATACACAATCACAAAATCATCCGAGAAACTAGTATGGGTGGATAATTCCACCCACCGTACTATAGGAGACCTGCCAATAGCTTTATACACGAGAATTTGTGCACCTTCAGCCCGTTTTGCGGTCACTGAATCGGTTCGGATTAGTGTCTCTACTGTGCAGCCAGATGAGAACGGTTGTGGATTTTTTTTTTCGGGATAGCCACTGGCTTATGGGGACATCCGAAAGAGTTTCGGAAAATAGGGGGGAGAAAACGAGGTGAAAATGAGAAATTGCTCATTTGACACTCTTTGTGTCATATCCCTCGACCGGAGCCTGTCGAAAGTTAGGAAGTTTGATGTCGAGCTGAACTTTTCCGAAGGACGATCGGGGAAGCGAAAAGTGATTAAAATTTAAAAACTTGAGCTCGTTGATGTTTCGCTGGTGGTGGCACGTCCGGTGAAGATAACGATGATGGGATGGTTGGGTGCAGTTTTGTGCCAGAAAGTTCGCTGTTGTTTTGTCAGTTGGTGCTGTTGCCGCAAGAAAAGTGGAATAAAAGTTGAATCTGGTTTCAGAAGGGCTTTTAGTCTCGAAAGGTGACAATTTTTCATTTTTCGAAAGTTTGATGAAAAATTTTCGGGTAAGATTTGAGCAGTTCAGAATCAGAAAGGAACGATGATGCTGGTAAATAATTGATGTGGTCATGATTGGGTGCTGGGAGAGGGATTGTTGAAATAAAACAATTTTTTTCTGAATATTCTAGACACAATTCAACACAAGAAGGTCGTTTAGTTTTTATCATTACTTTTTGAATTTCAATAATTATGCATACTTTGATTCATCCTTAAGACTGGTGTTTTAATCAAATGAAGGCATTGTAGCGCTCTGTTTTCTCTTCTCTCTTTTTTTTAATTAACAACATTTTGCATTATTTGCGAGTTTTTCGGATTTAATTTTAATCCATCTAAATGCATGCTACTCACATATTGATCTTCTAATATTTATTCCAGTCGTTTCATTAGTGCACGTCATAGCCCACAATTATTCGGAAAATAATAATAAGGTATTCGGTTTCCGATTCAATTATTCAATGACTATTTCCAGAGCTGACGACTAGTTCTGCTGCTTTTCATCGCTTCGCCACGCATCCTTTTAGGAATAGAGAGATTGATGTGTGAATAGCTTTTTTTGCTATTTGTAATAAACATTAGCAAACATAATGAAATTGAGCCATCCGTGCAACAGTCCATTGATATCTTTTTCGAGAAAAATAAATATAGACATAACTGGAATCAGTATTCATAAATTGGAATAACCAATGCACAGTTGCTAATGTCTATATTAATGATTTTTTTTTCCTCGATGACGCACACCCTTCTATAAATCAAAATAAGTCTCGTTTTTTCTTTTTTAAATAATGTATTTACCAATGCTTGTAAACCAATGGTGAGCAAATCAACTCGATACTTGTCACTGTCGAGTCGAGTGAAATTGCACTATACAGGCAACCAAACTCGACTGTCAACTGTAATGTTGAAAGATTTCAAAATGTCATTGAATTATTAAACTTGTGTAATAGTTCACAAAACTTTCATAACCTTAGTTGTCATTTTTGCCTTTCATAGGATAATGATTTTCACGCTTGTTTAGTCAATTACAATAATGCTTTTGTTATTTTGAAAACCTCATTGGAAATTTTGCTAGTTGAACAATTTTCGGGGAAAGTTATTTATTAAATTGTAATCGATATCTTTTCATTGATTTTATTTCGAAGTTTTGTGAAATCTTCAATATTTTTTCTGAGCTTCTGTTACCCAAAATGGGCATTTTTTTCTTTATTAAGGATTATTGTTTCGTATTTCTGGGATTTTTTCTGAAATTTGGCAGAATTCTCAGAAACTTTTTGTTATTTGTCTGAACTTCTTAAAACTTCTTTCCTCCACTTCTCTGAGCTTCTTATGTTTTTTAAGTTTACGCTAAACTTCAGCAAATTTTCTTTCCGCCGGACCAACATGCCACAGAAGGTTATTGAATCGATCAATTTGACAAGCATTCAAATCTGTCAAACGAGGTGAGATAGAAACCCACGAATTGTAATTCTTATATGAGCTTGTGTCTAAGCTCACATTTCGATGCTTACGATTAAGATGGTGAAGTTGTTTACTATATTCTAATATGGCGTCGTGGGCAATAAATATTATTACGGCCATATGAATGAAGTTTGTATATGCTGCTTCTTTGGTTCTTCAATGATTATCTCTTAAATTTCAGGAAAGTTTTCACCTGATCATCTGTAAAACTCCCAGATGAACTTCTGGAATGTTCCCTCCTGAATTTTTGGCAAGTTTCGTCATAAACTTCTAACCAGTTAGTCCTGAATTTCTTGGAACTTCACTCCTTAAGTTCGTAATAGTTTCTTTCAGACTTTCTGAGAAGTCTGAGAAGGTAAATTTCTTTCTGAACTTCTTATAACTCCTATCCTAAACATCTAGGAACATATTTTCAAAATTTTGGGGAGTTCTCTTCTGAACTAAATTAACTAGGTTAGCTTCATCCTAAACTTCGAAGAAGCTCATTCTTGGACTTCTGGGAAGCCTTACCTTGAGCTTTGCGGATGTTTATTCTTAAATTTCTGAGATAATCTTGCTTGAAATACTAAGAAGTGCCTTTTACACTTCAGAGAAGTTCCGTCCTGACCTTTGAAGAAGTTTTTTTTAGTAATTATTCTTCTGATCTTTTGGAAAGTCTCCTTTAGTACTTTGAAGAATCCCTTCAGAATGTTCCTCTCTAGAGATTTCCCTAAATTTTCTAGGGAGTTCCCGTGATTTTCAACAAGATAACAGCAGTTCTTGGTAGCTTTATCAATATACTAAAATTTTATAGAACATTTGACATGCTCACAAAATTTATGAAAGGTTTTCTTGGACCCTTCACATAAGTGCACACCATTGTTTGTATAAACACGAGATACTAAAGAATATTGTGCATTTTCGTAGAACTTCCGTAAAATCCCAAGTGGCTCTATCGGAACATTTATACAACTTCCAACATTCATATGAATTTCAATTGTTTGAAAAAAAACATGCACACAATTTCCGAAAAGATCTCAGTACTTTTCGGAAAATTCTAAATAAAAATCTAGAACAGCTGATACGTTCACAAATTTCTTTATTATTACTTTCGTTGATTTAATAAACTCTTCAAAATCTGCATAGAAATAACAACTTGTGTTTGACAAGTTCTAATAACATGCGTGAAATTGCTGTCGGAAAGCTGGTCGTAGGCTGTCGCAGGCGTTTCAAAGTTTTTCAACATGAAGTGTAAAATTAAATAATGTGACCGAGACAGCAGGAACTATCCAGGATTAATTTTTTTGCGTTTTCCCACTTTGTTGTAGTGGAGCTGAATGGATGTTATCTGAAGGCTAAGTAGATGAAGAGGATTTTGATGTGCTTCAAGAAGCCATTGGGAACGAATCAGCTTTTTTGTTGAACAGCTCGATGCAAAATCGGAACCAGTGTGTGAGGAAGTAACTCAATCGGACTTCCGAAAATCTGTTCAGGCAATATAACATATTCATAATATATAAAATGTTTAAACTCTTGCCATATTGCCATTTCTTGCGTATCGTGTGAGCCCGTCCTGCTCGCGTTCGTTTGATTGTATAATGCATTAGTGTGTGTTCTATAATTTATTCGTGCCGCTTACACATATACTTGAACGGCAAACGCAAACATGCAGTAAGATGTGTACACATTCGAGTATGATTATAACTTGGGTACAAGAAAAAAAATCCCCAGGTTTAATAAGAAATTGGTCAACTCTATGATAAAATATGCCTCACACTCAACAGACCTGCAAATTTCCTTTCTTTTCCGCTATTAAAAAACGAGAGCAATTAGTTCAAATTATTGTCAAGCAAGACAATATTTTATCTACAACATCAATACTTTCCATTGACTGGTATTTTATTCTCTTGACTTCGCTTGACAGTTTGTGTCAGATCGAATCTGGCTCCACTTGACACTTACATTGTTTGAATATGCTTTTCCCTCCCAGGTTATAACGTTAAGATTTTCGAACTAACGACTGTTTCAGAAAGTATAAGCACACCTTATTTTAACGGTCACTTTGAATATAATGCAATATGTCAACATGTTTTGGCTGCGTCCTTTTGTTTGCACATTTCTGAATGACATAGCATCAATAAAGTGCTCAGTTTTGTGTTACCTATCAAAATGCGCGGTCTTACTCCGGAACAACAAAAAAGTATCGTGCACAAATGGTTTACTGTGAGCGGACTCTCCTTGAGAAAATTGGCCAAGGAAGAGGGTGTAAGCGTTGGAGCGGTACGATCTGCGATTCAAAAATATAGAGAACAGTGTACGTTTGAAGATGCGCCGAAGAGTGGTCGAAAATCCAGTCCTGTTAGTCTTGATATCGATAAAAAGATCAGGGATGCCTACAAGCGAAAACCAGCAACTTCCGTTCGGGATGTTGCGAAAAAACTAGGGACTTCGTCGAGTAACGTCATGCGTGCCAAAGAAAGACTTGGACTAAAAACATACCGAAAGCAGAAAAAACCCAAAAGGAACCCAAAACAGGCCGCGTCCGTGAAACCTCGGGACCGCAAACTCTACGATTCGTTATTGTGTAGAAATTCTGGGTGTATAATAATGGATGAAACGTATGTAAAACTAGATTACAAAACGCTTCCTGGACCACAAAGTGATCAAAATGGTGGGAAGTACTACTGTGCAGAAGCTAATGAGTCATGTTCGAGGAAAAGTTAGGAATCTTGGCTATGATTAAATATTTTGATTAAACGAGAGTAAAATATCATATAAAACACAAATACAAATATGATTTGCCAAATAAAATTATTAAAACTTAAAGTGTGCTTATACTTTCTGGAACAGTCTATATTGCAATCACATTACAAAAATTGGGAATAATCAAAACAATACTTTTCCGAAACAAATCCATTCCATTGATACTCTGCGTCCTCCCAAATCATGTTTTTGGAAATAGTGGGGTTAGTCCATTATATAAAGCGTAACGACGAGCCTTGCGTTAAGGCCCAAACGTAATGTGGACGGAAACGGAACGGAAACGGCAAGTTTGACAGTTGTCGCAAATGACATCGATATGTCAATTGGAATCGACTTGGATCTAATCAGTTTTCTATCCGACAAGCAGGTTCAGTCAGATTGGGCTCTTCCGCTGCCGTTGCCGTCCCGCTTCCGTTATCACTGCGTTTGAGCCTTTAGGGAGAATTTGTCATACGCCATTTTCAAAGATGAAAAAACATAATTTTCTTATTAGTTTTATCCAAAATCAATTCCAAAAGATCTGCCTCTTATAATCATCGAAGTTAAATATTTCCCTAATGAGGGGGTGAACCCGGCGTAGTGGTTAACATCCATGCATCTCACGCCAAAGTCACGAGTTCGAATCTCACCCTTGGACAAGTTACGAAATTACCCAAATGGTATTTGAGTTACTACGACGGGAGATGAACCAGCCCAGGGCTGAAAATCTCGATAGTATAGGATGAAAAAAAAATGAAACCAAATTTGACTAATATAGAGAAGATTCACAAAAGCACTTCTTAAAATATATTAAGCACCAGAATGGTAGAGATAAAAAAATGACAGCGTAAATTTTTTTCGTGGTTCTTCTCAAACACAGCACACTAAGACTGCATGTTGAATAAAATCTGTATCCACATTATTCCGGACACCTTCAAGTCATTGTAATCTTTGAAATATTGCACGTAGGAATGAAAAATTTCATATGTATAGTGGTATAGCTAAGAGTCTATGATGAAAAAGACTATGATTGATGTTTACATTTCATGTTTATTATTCAAGATGGCGACGAAAGTTAAACAAGTGCGCGAGCGAATTTTTACGGGCGTACGGCAAATCCTGACTTGTCAATACGGGACCTTGCAAAAACATTCGATTTGCCGTAATCTACAATTCACGATGTGCTCAAATAATTTTCGGAACGTTTGACGGCGGAGAGGAAACCGAGAAGTGTTAAAAACATTGGACGCGCTGATCCTGTCATGGACCGAAAGGTGAAATGGATATTAACGAAAAACCCAAATCTCTCCATTCGAACGGTGGCTCGTAAAATAGGGATGTCGCCTGGTTTTGTCCAAAAATCAAAACAACGTTTGGGACTTAAGTCGTATAAAATAAAAACAGTTCCAAATCGCAACGACAAACAGAACTTGGCAGAAAAATCACGGGCTCGACGTTTGAACTGCGAATATTTGATGAAGTTTTCATGTGTTGTTATGGACGATGAAACTTATGTCCTGGAGGATTTCTAGCAGCTTCCAGGGCTGGCTTTTTATTCTGATATGGCCAAAAAAGCTAAAGCTGAGCATTTCAGAACGAAGAAGGCATCGAAATTTCCCAAAAAATACCTTGTGTGGCAAGCAATTTGCACGTGTGGCAAAAAGAGTAAATCTTTCGTCACTACAGGCACACTCAACAAGGGGATCTATCGGAAAGAGTGTCTGCAGAAGCGATTGCTACCCTTCATCAAAAGTCACAAAGAAAAACCTTTGTTCTGGACCGATTTGACATCATGCCACTATTCTAAAACTGTGATGGAGTGGTACCAAGCAAATCAAGTGAACATTGTACCAAAAACCTCAAACCCGCCAAAACGCCTAGAGCTACGACCAATCGAGAGATATTGGGCTCAGATGAAGCGGAAGCTTTCTTGAAAGAAGCAAGGAATCAAAGACATCAAACACTTCCAGCAAATTTGGACAAAGACAGCTTCTACGATTTCTGAAGAGTCTGTACAAACCCTAATGGACGGAGTTAAGCGCAAAGTTCGAAAATTTTATCCAAGTACCAAATAACTATGTTTTGTCTTCACGAATTGTTAAAACACATCCCATGAATCTGAAAGAAACAACTACGACGGAAATATAATCCGAAATTTATGTTTTATTCATGTTTTGATGTGCCCAGATTATTGCGGATACAGACCTTATAAGACTAAACTTATAACCCTCAGGGTACAGAGATATGCGGAAATTCAATCCGACGGTTTGGCAATGGTGTTCGCATTGTTTACAAAGGCTGCCAACACTGTCATAGCTTTGTGCGTGACTCCGTCGTTGTCAGCTCCCATTGTTGTTTACATTTATAACGTACAAGATTATTTATAAAATTATCAACTATGATGAGTAGTACAAAGTTTTGCACTAACCGCGGAGGTGTCAAATCATCGAATCATCGCATATCTCTGTACTCTGATAATTACTAGATGATTCCTAATGTTGACTTTAGACTTGGCGATTTCATTATTGAACGGCTATGAGGGGATCTGTGAACCAAACAAATAGACAGAATAAGGCACTGGAGCAGAATTCTGTGTCAGTGCAGTGAATTGACTAATTCATTAGTCAATTCACTGCACTGACACAGAATTCTGCTCCAGTGCCTTATTCTGTCTATTTGTTTGGTTCACAGATCCCCTCATAGCCGTTCAATAATGAAATCGCCAAGTCTAAAGTCAACATTTGAGAAAAATGGCCAACTGTACAAATTCCGCCAGACTATCATCTCAGCATCAAAAGTATCACTATTGAAAATAGAGAATAATAAAATGTTACATTATTTTATGAAAATCCCGACTTTTGAAGCATACGGATTTCTAATTTTTGATTTTTGAAGCGTAATAAATATAAACCATTTATTTTAACTCAATTGTAATACGTAGCAATCGAAACATTTCATCAAACAGTAAACATTCTAGTTTGGCTCACATTTAGGCAGTTCTTGCTGCTCGATCACCGCTTCCGCATATCTTTGTACTTTGAAGATTACTAGACTAAACAAACTAAATGGAATTATTAGAAATATACACACTTAGAGAATTCTACAGTATTCAGTATTTTTTTTACCGAACTATCAACAGCTGAACGTTCGGTAATCCGATTTGCCGGATTTCGGTGAAATTTTACAAATTCCGGTATTTTCTTTACAGACAACTGTAAAATTTCACAGAATTACAGATAACTGTAAAATTTCAAAGAATTCGGGTAAATCGGATTACCGAACGATCAGCCGTTGAAAGTTCTCTAAAAATGACCGAGTACTGTAAAATTTTCTGTGTGTAAGATTCTCCATTTACTCAGCTGAAAATGATGAAACAAAATGCCATTTAATGTTTAAAAGATATTTTTAAATCTCAACATTTTTCATTGCTTACGACAGCATGTTGTTTTGGTTTGTATTGACGTACGGAAAAGTAGCTACCCGTTATTTTTCCAGCTTCAACTTCGCCGAAGACTACTTTTCGGCTTACTTTGTAAATTATACATATGCATATATATACCCATCCTTGAACTGAGTCGAAGTTCTTAACATACCGTTCTTCTTAAAAGGAAAATAATCGCTTTATCAAATCTCAAGTGCACGGATTCCATCCAAAGCTGTGCTCATGTTCCACGTCTAATCATTTTCCGTAAGCTATCGAAAGCTGCCACTCACGCCGTCATGCTACTTCCCATCGGTTGGCCCCGCCGTGAGTATTTCCGTTGAAAAGCCTCCACCTCACACTCCAGTTGGAAATGAGTGTGTTACACATTTGCTGTCACTTCTTGTTCCAGCCTTCTGCAATCGGCTTACCAAGGGTGAAAAAGGCTACCAAAAGAAGACGTGTTTACGCTCCAACTTACCATTTCCTGTTATAGAAGCCACCTCTCTCGGGTCTCTTAGAGATGAGCTCTGAGGAGTTTTGCTTTACTTGGTAGATCTATAAAGAGGGGAAAGTTGTGTGGAAATGTATATCACTGTCAGAATAACCTATATAGGTATACGGAACTTTAGCCGCAGAATATCCGTCAAAATGAGGAGTGAGTTCTTTAAAGAGAAGCCATACCAAAAGTAGATCTAACCGCAGTGCTTATACCTGTTTATCACATCGATTTGCTTAACTTTTTTGACTGATTTATTAACCCTTGATCTCTTGTGCTCCATTGAGACAGGCAATATTTTGTTTACTTCTTCTGTTCTTTACCATCTGTTGCATACAGTTACACGTATGAGATAAGTTTAACGCTCGAAAAATAAATAAATATACATATGGTTTGATTCTATTGAGTCTTCTGTTTCGCTATGACACTTTGTTTTTCATCGTTTTTGCGAATTTAAACATTTTAAATGCCTATTTCCAGTGACATCGAACATCGTTTTGTGCTTACATTGTTTTCCATGTTTTTAGCATTTATACAATTATTTTTAATTATCTATTCAGTTAGTTATCTTGATAGCGTACTTCTTTCTCTGGGTGGGCTTAATTTGACTGTTTTTTTTGTTGTTGGTTGGGATATTAATAATTGTTTACTTGTTATGTGATGGATTGATTTGTTCTCATAGGAATTTAATTGGATTAATGAATCATATATATGCTTGAAAGTTTGTACGATTGTCAGAAAAGCTTGACTTCTTGATATGACAGAGGATTGAAATATGTATGTTTCTGTTTAATTTAGTTACATAATTGATAACTTGCAGCTGGTTTATCTTCTTATACTTTGTAGTATTTTTTTCTTGGCTTATCGAAAACAAAAACTGATACCAACATACAAAGTTTTGAATAGAGTAGAGTAACATCGTTGTTTTCGTACATATCTGTTACATCAAGAAATATCTTATATTTGCTATCAGTACTGCTTGTTCTTAGTAACATTTTTCAATTGCTTTTAAACAGGACGAAGAAATTCAATGAATGAACAAAGATTGAAAAGCTGAGCCATATTTTTTCTAACATTTATTACGCTTCATCTAGATTCATTTTAAGAAGTCATGTTCTTCGGTAGAACTATTTAGCACGAAATCGAAAACAAATTATTTTGTTGTTTTGTTTTTCTTGAAAGTAGTATTCTATTTTGTTTTCATTTTTAAACTGTTTCCAACACTCGTACAAACTAACAAGATATTCCGATATCCCGAGGCAATAAATATAGCATAACTAAAATGCAATCCGTCACTTTTAATTTTTGATCTACGAATCTACCCTACAGATCTCTACTACACAAAAAAATTGAATTACTGTTCTCACTTTTCGTTTCACTTTTCTCGTAAATAATGACCCGTTCTTTCCTACTTTGCTACATTTCGATATATCTCCTTCTTATGTTGTTGCATGCATTTACGAAATAGTGTGACTTTTTTTTTTATTGATTGCACATTCTTATTGTCATCACACCAAGTCAGCATCAATCAAAAATTGTCTTTGAATCCATTCGACTACTAAGGTAAACTTTCAATTCTTAAAGAAACAGTTCGACTACGAACCCTGCACTTTAAATAATCAGCAATGGATGACTTCCGGCTTCACTGGCCCCATATCGAAAAAAAAATTAATTGAATTTGCAAAAGGTATCATGGTAAAAATAATTTCCAATAATCAGTCCATGCACTACACTCATGTGGTGCCTCCTCTCGGGATGGTTGCTGGTTTGACGCAGAAAAATCCGCAGTTGAAAGCTTCATTGTCTTGCTTTAGCTCGTGTAGGATGATTTCGCGTAGCTGAAGGATCTGGTTGTGCTGTTGGTGAAATATAATTCAATTTAAATTTGATTTAATTACCGTTAGGGTGAGCTGTGTGGGTTCATGCTTGACACTTTTATTTTTTTTTATTTTGGGATTTCAGTGGCATTTGGACTGAAATCCGGACATGGCAGAGGAAGAGCTGAAGCTGACATCATTCAATTCCAGGTCAAAATTTATTTAATATTGGCATGGGCTTGATTACTGGCATTGGCTTACGGATGAGGAATGGTTCAATTGGCATTTTAATCATTGAATTGTGATATTGTCCGAGGAAAATAAATCAGTTCACTGACAAGGCTTCATAATTTTTGGCACTATATAATGAAACACCCAGCCAACCAGAAATCGTATATCACTTCATTCTGAGTCATATAATTGTGCCATCGTAATTTTAACTTGTCCATTTATGTGGGAGCAGATATTTAAGTTTTTTTGACAACATAGATGTCTTAATCTGTGTTTTGTAGGAATGGAACAAGCAATGGATCTTGGCGCGATGTAATCTGGGTTTCCTTTTTGTGTTTGGGGCACGATGAGACTTGTCAAGATGTCTGAGCAAAACAAACTCAAACTAATCAATAAAGAAAATAAAATAAACTCTTATAATAGACATTTGAAGAGAAATCGATTGCATATAACAAAGATCACGACATACATTAATTGTTATGTTATGTATTCTCCGTGCGTGGAATAACGATTATGATGTAGAAGGAGGTGTTCGTTCATCACCATGAGGCACCAAGAGTGAACATTAATGTTTTGGCTAGAATGGTAGATATGAAGAGAAAATTTTGATAGTTCCGTCAGTGTGCGGCAGGCTTGGAAATAGAACAGATGTTTTAGGAAATTGAGCGAAAAGGGCATGTGGGCCTGTTGAAGTGGCGGACTTAGTCCGTGCTTCGACCTATCCCGCAGTGGGATGTTAGCCAAAAATGTCGTTGGTTCGAGTACCACTGTACACATGCCCTTTTTGCTCAATTTCCTGAAACATCTGTTCTATTTCCAAGCCTGCCGCACACTGACGGAACTATCAAAACTTTCTCTTCATATCTTTCATTCTAGCCAAAAATATTAATGTTCACTCTTGGTGCCTCCTGGTGATGAGCGAACATATACTTCTACATCAAAGATCACGAGATTAAAACAAATCTCGAATAGGAAAAAAGGGTTGTCTTTCTTTGGTGTCTAATGATTGTTGTCGGAAAAAATGCAACACTTTCTTTTGTGTTTATCGTTTTATTGCATGGGTAAATTGATAAACTTTTGAGTTAAACTTGATTAGAATGTATTGTTTACATGATCCAAATTTCATCACAATCTGTCAAGTAGTTATCGAGATGGTTTCCAAGAAACAAGTTCTCCGACAAAAAATTACGGTCGCGGTCGTGGAGGTCCAGGTCAGTCCCACAGGTGGAGCGCGAAACATTGGGAAGCAACAATTCGACTGTGTCCCGTGTGGTGAAATCGTTCAAGGAGATCTAGAAGACCCAGCGCCCTAGCAGCACACTTGTTGCAAATCGGTTGTGGTAACTTCAATGTGATTAAATTAGGTCACAATCAAGTTGCTACAACTAAGGGTGTTGCTTGGGTGGTAAGCTGGCAGTGGAAGAAAGGCGAAGACGACCAGATGGAGGAATTGACCTTTTTGGCCACGTCCCGAATCGAAAGGTGCGGATTGCGCTTGAAGCAATTCCTCATCTTCCTTGCATTCAAGAGCTCGCTCTTGAATGCAAGGAAGATGAGGAATTGCTTCAAGCGCAATCCGCACCTTTCGATTCGGGACGTGGCCAAAAAGGTCAATTCCTCCATCTGGTTCGTCCAGCGGACAAGCGGGCCGAACAAGCGGTCTTCAAAGTAATGAAAGCGCCTAACCGAACCGATAAACAGAATACGGTGGCCTAATCCCGCAGCACCGCGAGTTGTTGGTGCAGCCGAAATGCATCGTAATGGACGATGAGACTTACATCAAAGTGGACGCAAATCAGATCCCCGGCCTGGAGTTTTTCGTCGGTAGAAGGTCGAAAATTTTTCCAAGAAGTTCTCGGTGTGGCAGGCGGTCTGTGGATGCGACAAATTTAGCAACCCATACATAACGACCGGCACCAGCAACTACCAAATATATGAAAGTGAATGCCTCCAGAAGCACCTGCTGCCCTTCGTCCAATCCCACGAATGTGACACTCTGTTTTGGCCGGATTTGGCATCGTGTCATTACGCGAAATCGGTGATGGAGTGGTACGAAGTCAACGATGTTGTTTTTGTGCCGAAGGAGGTAAATCCGCCAAACTCATCAGAACTTCACCAAATAGAAAAATTCTGGGCGATTATGAAGAGCAGGCTCCGGAAAACTGGGAAGGTCTTCAAAAAACGACAAGGATTTGAAGAAAGGGGAAATGAAAGTATGTAAGAAAGATGGTGAAAGTGTTACACAGGGTAGCGTTATGTCCATGGTGCGGGCATTTAACCTAGGAGAGAAGGCTGAATAAACCAACTTTGCAAAAACATGGCTTATATGAGCGCCAAATCAGTAAATGACAAAACTTTATGTAGTATTTTAGATTTGGTAGTTTCGGCAAACGTGTTCAGTATAACAGCAAAAGTGTTTGGGCATGAGATACGGTCGTCTTGATTCGAGATTAACTTTTGAGAAAGGCTTATGTGTTTTTGATATCATAGTTTTAGAAAAGCAGTAACTTCGTATTACAAAAAAAGTGTCTCAGACTAAATGGTAGGGGATCAAATTATTTATTTTCGTAATTTTTTTTTTTTCTATTTAGATGCTGAAATTTGGACAAAAAGGCCTTTGTTTTAAAGGTAAGGACAAGATTGACAAAATAATATTTAAAAAAGTTGTCCTTTTATGCACCCGCAACTTTAAGATTTTTTAAAATCTCGAGTACTTTTTCAAACAGACGTATCGTAGGGGAAGTAAGATTCAAACGTAAATTTCTTAAAACTCACGAAAAGTAGCATCACCATCATGTTAGGGAAATTTTATTTCTTGTTTAGATGGCCCTAGTTTGCATGAAAATGCTAAGGGTTTCAAGAATTTAACGTTTGAATCTTACTTTCTTGAAAAAGTACTCGAGAAGTAAATTTTTGTTTTTAAATGTACTTTTCAATGCCAAAATATAATTTAATATCAAATTTCTGATCGAAATGCTCATCATCTTCATAATGATCTCTCTAAAAGTGACCGTTTTTGAGATATTTTGAATTTAATTTCATTAGCGCCTAACAACATAAGAAAAACGCACATTTCGTAAGTTATTCAAGAAGTTCCATAAAAAAAACTATGTTCGTTTCCACATATATAGATATTCGAACAACTTTTTCGTTGAATCTCACAAGATTGGACCAATATTTTGAAAGCTATAGGCTATTACTTCACATTTTAGCTATTATTGGTGGATTCAACGTCAATTTAATAATAAATTTTGTAATTCTGCGGGTTTCAATCAACAGTAGATAAACATGTTATGAGTTACACTGCCAACGAACGTCTGCCTACGTTTTGATCGATGACGAAACATACGTGAAAGAGGACTTCCGAACGCTTCCACGACCATTTTACATCAAGGTCATTGAAGAAGATGTAACCACCTCTGAAAAGTTGTTGGAGCTGGAAAAAAATGTCAAAAAAGTTCTCGTATATCAGTAAACTTGTTCCAGCGGCTTAAAATAATCGATTTTATACACTAATGTTATGATAAATACCGTAGTTTACCGTTATCAGTGTTTACAGAAAAGGATGATTTCGTTATGCAAGCAGCACAAGGTCCCTCCTTTGTTTTGGCCTGATTTGGCGTCAGTCCATTCCGCCAAAATCACAGTACAATGGATGCTAGAAAATGGAGTACATTTCGTTGAGATAGACAGTTGCATCGAGACAAACACAGCTACGGTACTGACCGGTAAAGCGATGAATTTGTCTTCGAACGAAATTTGTGCAGCAGGCCACTTGCTCACACTTGCATAACTTCGTTTGTTTCATAAAACGCTTTGTGGATCAATATGGGTAAAATAGCTTTTTCCGAATTATGCGGATTTCTCAAGATATGATTGCATGAATTAAGGAGTGTATCGAAAAGTAGTTATATACATTCGATGCGTTATTACGCATAAACTACTGTATATATTTTTAGCGTGTAAGCGCCATTTGCTTTGTTTACATGTCAAAAATGATTATTCGGTTCATTCATTTCCGTTGATAAAGTTGTATTCAAAATGTCGCGAATTGAATTTGAGACTAAAAAGAAAATTCTGCACACTTGGTGCACCGAAAAGGGTGTTACTTACAACAAGATTGCGAAAAGAGTAAATGTTCACCCGGCAAGTGTAAAACGCATCATCGAAAAGTTTGGTAAGGAGTGCTCCCTCAAGGATTTACCAAGAAGTGGCCGGAAACCCGGCTCCAGCAACCCCGATTTGGACCAAAAAGTTGTGGATTATATTCAACGGAACAAATCTGCCTCTACTCGCGATCTAGCCAAGAAGTTCAGGACCAGCATCGGAATGATTCAACGAATCAAGCGCAGGAATGACTTGAAGACGTACAAAAAGCAGAAAGTGCCCAAACAAACTCCGGAACAAAAGTCTCGTGCCAAAACCAGGGCTCGAAAGCTGTACAGCTGCATTTTGGACAATGTCGACCAGTGCATTTTGATTGGTGACGAAACATACGTTAAAGAAGATTCAAGAACGCTACCGGGGCCGCAGTTTTATACTAAATCTGTTGGGGAACGTGTGTCAACCGCAGATACGACTGTTGCGATGGAGAAATTCGGTCAGAAGGTGCTCATTTGGCAAGCTATTTGCACATGTGGCTTGCGTTCTTCAATTTTCTATACAAAAGGAACTATAAATGCTGAGATTTATCAAAAGGAATGTTTGAAGAACAGGTTGCTACCATTGTATAGAAAGCACCAGTCCCCTCCTCTCTTCTGGCCAGATTTGGCATCGGCACATTACGCCAAATCCACTCTACAGTGGCTGACGGAGAATAACATCAAGTTCGTAGAAAAAGACATCAACCCACCAAACTGTCCCCAGTTGCGACCGATCGAACGCTATTGGGCAATAGTCAAGCGTATATTTAAGAAGGATGGTACAGTGTCCCAAAACATGACCGATTTTAAGAAAAATTGGGCAGCGGCATCCAGGAAGTGCACAAAGGTCACTGTGCAGAATTTGATGGCAGGTGTCAAATCAAAGGTACGGGCATTCTACAGAAATGAACAAGATGACTAGTTTTTCCGTTTGGATCTTTTGTAAACATGTTAAGCTATAATAAACTGAAATAGTATGTTAATTTTAACCATGTTTTCATGCCTATTTTATTATTTGGAAGTTTATAACTACTTTTCGATACACTCCTTAAAATATTTGAGTGTCGTATTTTTTGCCACCTTTTCAACTTTGTAGTTAGTAGCACACATATTACAAGCCTATTGTGGTAGCTGCATTGCGACGAAAATAAGTCACAATCAATTCGATTCATCACCTTACGAGTTGCCTTAGTTACACTCATTCTGTCGATATGCTTGTTTGACTGACACACTAACACCGTTTTGATCTTTAGTTTGTATTTGACGCGCTTACACCGTTTGGTCATTATTTGTTCCATATGCAAACAGCGTTTTTATGCGACCATACAGTAGGCCGGCCGGATGTTTCACCGGTTGTGAAATGTAGGTTTATGTAAGAACATGATGTAATCTATTTCTCAATGATTTCTCAATTTGTTACTTCTAGTTTTTGCTGTAGAATAGAATTTTGATTCAACATAATTTGTAAGACTCATTTGTTATTAAAAGAAGAAAAAACAATATGAGGAATAATATGTAAACAAAACATTGAATTTAGGTTATCTGTCATTTTTACATATTAATGGACACTTAACTAGAGTAAAATCTTCACAGTCAGAATAATGATTAATCCTTAAAAGAGCCTGCAATTTGCACAGGCTCATACAGTATATAAACATCACTCTCTCATACACACAGTGTGCCACGACCAATCACCCGAGTAGCACACTATGGTCATTATTAGTTGTAGTAACTTGATTATGACTTAGCAAGTCATATTTGTGTTTTCTCAACCGAATGGCAACAAGTGTGCTACTAGGGTATCACCAAAGCGCAGGGGAAAATGTTTCTACAAAAATTCGACATAAACCTCAGGAGTTCGGCAACGTTCTATCCTGGGCCCGGTTGTTTTGAACACAATGTATGAAGTAGAGACTAAAGTTCCCTAAAGGGGTAAAGATTGTCGGTTTCGCTGACGATATCACCCGTGATGTCTATGGAGAATCTATAGAAGAGGTGGACCAAACGGCCACGCACTCCATTGACTTAATAGAGGGATTGATGCGCTCCAGGAAACTAGTTCTAGTCCATCGTAAAACAGAGGTTTTTGAGATCAATGAGAGGAAATCGGAGCAACATGTGACAATGAGAGTAGGTAATTGCGCTCCAAGAGGTAGTTAAGGTCATGATCGATGACAAGCTGTTCTTTATAAGCCACGTCGACTACACCTCCTTGACTAACTAAATCGGCATTATCCCGCATGATATTGAATAGCTCGGCGGTGCAAGGGAGGAAGGGAAAGCTCCTGGTTGGTATCACTTTGTTCAAACTTGTGTATGGTGGGCCGGCGTGATTCACCGTGTTAAGTACTAAGTACCTAGGTAAGCTGAATTGAACGATAATGCACCTGAGAGTTGCCAGAGCGTACCACACAGTGCCAAACGATCTGCGTCTAAGCGGGGATGATACCCATTGGCATAATCATAAAATAGGTTGCATAGAGCTTCGATCAACGTATCACGAAAGGTATTCGGAAGACCACTAGAGTTGCGTCTATGGATGTGGTTGGGTTGGTGGACAAATTTCGGACCTATCTGAATGTGTCAATTGATGCCTTGTTGAAGTTAACTTCCATTTGGCGCAGATCCTGTTAGAACATGGTTGCTTTAGTAGGTATGTGCATGGGAAGATGGGCACACCGAGTTCTCCATGTGTGCAGGGTGAGCTGACGCAGAACATGTGTTCTTCACATGTCTGTCTCGTTTCTACGGCGCAGTAAACAGTATAATTACCGTGAACTGTTGGGACTCAACTACGGATAATCTTGTCCAGAGGATGTGCCAAGACCGGAAAGTACAGTGGCTTCTTAGATTGCCCTCAAGTTCCAAGACAGATGGAACAGTGACCAGTGGCAGGTCAGAAGGGACTAGCTAACTATTAAAGTCCTTCATAGTTAGACTCAGTGGATGCTCAAGACACAATAGCCCCTCGTCGAAGTAATACCGAAAAGTAGTCCAGGGGTGAGGGAGGTTACCAAGACTAGAGGCACGGGAGGATATCTAGTTGATCGAGGGTTTGGCGCAATTCAACCCAACACCCTGAGTTCTTCAGGAATATGGTTGTAAATAAACAGGTTTTCATCATCACCATCTTAATTCATTAGCAGTTTTTTTTCTGTAGACATCATAATACTGTTCATGGAAATTTGTTCATTGTTTCCCAGTTAGTGAGTAGACAGCATCAAATGATTAATTTACGCGTAAAATTTCCTTTCGTTCAATTGCAAGCCAAAGCAAGCGAGAACCATGAAATTATTTGCAATCTTACATACACATTGGCCTGATTTAGGTTATATCTGGCTTAAATTTACAGGAAATGACCCGTTCATTCATGCCAAATCTAGCATTTTATGAATACATTAGATAACGCATGATAACATGTTCCTTTCAAACTGTGTATAAAATCATCAACCGGAAAACAGGGCACACAATTAATTTGTGTTCGAATGACACAAACTTACTCTTTAATTTAATGATGATGGTGATGATGATGACTCCTCATTTAGAAATAGAGACCGTTGTTTGTACCCTTAAAGGCGACTATTATAAGCAAACTTTCAAGTTTCTAGATGGTGCCTTATCAAATATAATAACTCAGATGTGATATCGCTATTAGTCATCAGGCAATTACACTTTATAATGATCTTATTTGTTTCTAACTAAGACAGGGAGGGACTACCAGGACACTCAAGGGAAACGATTTGTGTAGGGTGAATGGGATTGCCCCTATTGTTACAATTTGCGCAATGAGGGTGGGCTCTGGGACCCCTTCTATTGGGTTTATTCTGTTAATTACAGGAGCTTGATGATCACAAACAACAATAGAATCCTGATCAAATCGTTTTTCAGATTATTTCACTGCTATGAAAAGTGAACTTGCAACAAGTTGAAGTATTACATTATCATCATTAGCATGTCTGATTATTACGAGGAATTGAGGCAATTTCTTTTGTAAGATTGATACTAAAAACAAAGGACAAGCTCAACGATAACAACGATAAGCTCAACAAAGGAGATGCATGGCAACATAAGTACACAGCTCCTACAAGTACAGAGCTCCACACAATAGTACCTTGCAATAACACTTACAATATTGGGAATATTGCAGATCGAGTTTCATATATGCAGTAATGCAGTGATGTACATTACAGCGTGTCTCACAATAGATGTCACCTTTTTTCTGTCTTGGTTTATTTCAACTGGGTAATTTTAACAGCAAAATTGAGTGTTTTATTTTGAGTGCTTATCGCTGAAGACAAAAAAGCGATTCCATTTGTTTATATTTATCAGCTACTATGGAAGCCATACCGGAGTAAGTTTTAAGATTACATTTGCAGAAGCCTTAACCGTGTCAGATATTCAATAGCCTTAAGTATTTTGGAGTGAGCAAGCGTTTTGTTTTTCGTACCTTGAAATGGTTCAAGGAAACTGGAAATGTCCATATTTAACACAAAGGAGGTGCCAGACGAACAGCCAGAACGAAGACAAAGATCAAATGTGCATAATCCGGCCGTCAATTGAGTAAACAATTTGAAATGTCCCCTGCTTTAATGAACAAGCTCCTCAGACATGATCTGGAATGCAAGCCGTACAAGAAACAACGGGTTCACGGGTTGACGGAGCCAGGGTCGAAAGAACCAGAAATCTTTTGGTTCGGCACGGTGGCTGCGAGATTATATTTTCGGATGAAAAGCTTTTCTTCCTTCAGAACAGTCATAATCAACAAAATGATCGTGTATATAGCAAAAGTCTTGCCAATATTCCAAGAGATAAACGAGCTGCAGAACGCTATCAGAACGTATCGAAAATTATGGTCTGGGGCGCCGTTTCACGAAAGGGAAAACTTCCTCTTCTTTTCATAGAACTTGACGTAAAAATCAACATGGAATCAACAAACATCGATGTATTATAGCAGGTTTTGAAGAACCACCTGCTTCCTCGTGCTTCAACGTTGCATGGGAATACACCATATTGTTTCCAACAGGACTCAGCTCCAGCTCACAAGGCAAAGAAGCGTGGTGCGCGAAAAACTTGCCGGATTTCAGCACAAGTGAAGAATGGCCTGCATCTTCACCGAATCTCAACCGACTTGACTACTTTGTTTGGGTTATATGCTTCAACATTTAGGCCCTACAAAAAGAGCTTACTATAGATCGATTCAAGAAACATTTGGTTGATATTTGGGACCAAATTCCTAAGGAAATCGTGCGTTACAGATGTGATGGGTTTACAAAGCGCTTGCGCAAAGTTATCAAGAAAAAAGGCGAGAGAGAATTGAATTAATATGGTTTATTTCTATAACATGTATCTTTCAAATGAAAAATAAATGCTATGATTTGGTTGATTTGTTTTGCAGTAATCCCATTTTGTTTTAGTGACACCTATTGTGAGACACCCTGTACTATAATATCAAAGCCAGATTTTCTTACAAAATGGTCAAGTTTGGAGGCTTGTTTTTAATTGTTCCGTTTCCAATTGTTAATCTAGATGTAAGTTGAATTTTTATCTGTATTAAATCCATAATTTTCCATTCCTCGTATTAAATGTTACAGACACCCGTAATGGCAAAACAACAACATTTTAAAGTGTATTCAAATATCAACACGGCTTGCAATTTATTTTTTAATTTTCATTCGTTTGAGACTCGTGGTAATCGTGGACCCGAAAGGGGATCGTGTGCTATTCTGGTGAAATTGAAACCAATTGAAATAAACGAAAGATTCATCTTTCGTAATCGGTTCTTGGAAAATATGTCCCAGGCCTGGCCGTAAACGCACAGTCAGGTGTAGGGAAGCCATTAAACAAGCGAGAGAGCGTATTCTGCGGAATCCTGGTAAGCCTGGCTGAAAGTTTTCCAAAGATCTGGGTATGCCGCAGTATTTTGAAGTATTTTGAACTGAATCCATACAAAAAACAAAGAGTCAATGGCTTGACTGAACAGCAGCAGATTGCAAGAGTCGAAAGATGTCGGAAGCTGTTTCAGCAACACAGTGATTGTAAAATTCTGTTTTCGGACTAAAAAATGTTCCTGCTACAGGATCACAACAACCAGTAAAATGATCGGGCAACACATCTTTTTGAAATTCTGCGTAATAAATTACAGTATGTCACATAAAAAAATGCGAAAGTTTTCAATACTTATTTTTGGGTAGCTTTAAACATTATTTTTACTGTTTTATTGCGTGTGTGTAATCATCTGACTGTATACTCTGAGACGATAAAAACAAAACAGTGGTTACGCGAGTAACAAAGTTGAGAAAAATGTACGCAAAGGAAATTGTGACTAGTTTGTTGGTCGCCCAAAAGCCCGTAAAACAAATTGCCACGATTGTGGAATGTCCTCTGGGTACCGTTCACCGTGTTCAACGTTCACTCCTTAATGGACCACGTCCACGGAAGCCGGGACGTGGCCGTTCACGGTCCACTCGCACACCGAAGGTCATCAGATCAGTGAGAGACAAAGTGAGGCGAAATCCTATCAGATCGATTCGGAAATTGGCTAAGGAAGCCGATATATCAAAAACTACCATGCAACGGTTGGTCAAAGATGACTTGACATGTTCGTCCAGCGCAAGAGTAAAGCGCCACCTTGTAACGGACTGAATCAAACAACTACAGCTGGAGCGCTTGAAACGTTTGGTGTCAGCATTAAATAAGAAGCATACCATCATCGTATTCATTGATGAGAAAATGTTCTCCATCGCTCCCGTATCTAACACACCAACAGACAGGTTTATTTCGCCGAAGAAGATTGAGGATGTTCCAGAGAACGTGAAATTCAAGTTTACAACCAAACATCCGGCCGGAGTCATGGTTTTCGGAGCAGTTGCGTCCAATGGCTTGAAAATGCCTACAGTATCTATCAAGTTGGATTAAAAGTTAATACCGAGGTTTATATGAACATTTTGAAGGACCACGTTCTGCCATGGATGAAAGCCAGCTTTGGAGCCCACCAACACGTCATTTTCCAACAGGACGGAGCACCGTGTCATACCTCAAAAAGGACTCAAGCGTGGTTGAAGGAAAACATGGAATTTTGGACAAAGGTCATTTGGCATCCTAGCAGCCTTGGATCCTTTGGATTACTTAAAGACTGTATTCGATGAAATTTGGACACATGCAATTGTTCGTAACTTTTTAGCGTGTGGGTAAAAATTATTGAAATTTTAACTGAATGTATTTCATTGTGTTGTGTCTATTGTGTAATGAGTTTTGTAAAAATTGGTCGAGTGATTTCAGTGATGGCTTCGAATGAAGAAATAGTGCGCCAACAAATTTTGGGCACTCACTTCGAAAACGCAAACGCTTCTCATCGATGGATCGGAAAACAGCTCGGAATCGCACATTCAACCGTATCTCACGTGATCAAAACGTTCAAGGACCGTAAGACAACCAAGCGGAAAATGGTAGTGGCAAAAAACGTGGCACATCAAATCCGGAGAAGGCCAGGATGGTATTGAACCAATTTAAGCGTTATCCTAACATTTCGATCAGGGATGTTGCGAAAAAGGCGAAAGTTTCAGTTTGTTTTGTGCAGAAAACAATGAAACGTTCTGGATTACATGTGTACAAGGCCCAGAAGGCACCGAACCGGAGCGATAAATAGAACTCGGTGGCCAAAACTCGTGCAAGAAACCTGTACAGGGAGTGGCTCATATAACCGTTCTGCATTGTGATGGACGATGAGACCTACATTAAAGCCGACACCAAACAAATGCCAGGACAAGAACACTACGTCGCCACCTCTAAGTTGGCCGTTCCGGAGAGTGTACGGAAGAAGAAACTGTCGAAATTCGCTAAAAAATTCCTTGTCTGGCAAGCGATCTGCGGATGTGGCAAAATGAGTCAGCCCTTCATCACCTCTGGGACCGTCAACGGAAAAATCTACAAGGACGAATGCCTCCAAAAACGACTTCTACCCTTCTTGAGATCTCACGATGGCCGATACTGTTTTGGCCGGATTTGGCATCTTGCCACTATGCCCGGCCCGTCTTAGACTGGTACAAAGATAATAATGTAGTTTTTGTACCAAAAGACGTCAACCCTCCAAACACTCCGGAACTTCACCCAATTGAAAAATGTTGGGCAATCATGAAGGCAAAGCTCGTTAAAACTCCAAAACTGATAGAAAATGAACTTGAACTAAAGAAAGTGTGGTTGAAAGTAAGTAAGCAAGTCGGTCCTATCATTGCCCAAAATTTGATGAAAGGGGTCAAGGCAAAGGTGCGGGCATTTGGGTTGGGAGAAGAGGTTCAATAAATCAATGATGTCAAAACTTAACCATTTGGTAGTACTTTATTTCCAGAAAGTTTGAAAAGAATCGGGCTCAAGTAAAATTTTTGGTGACCTATTTTGTGTGTCCAAATTTCATCGAATACAGTCTTTAATATGGGCATATGTTCAGGCTAAGGTCTGTCAACGTTTTCACCCCAGTGTTGGCGCCCTGAAAGCTTCCATTACCAAGGCTTGGAACTCGATGACTGACTCATACATTGAGAAGGTATGCTCTCGATTGCGTCCCCGTTTGGAAAAGGTGATCGAGAAAAATGGTGGACATATTGAGTAATGCAATCATGAAAGGCCTAATAAACGGTTCCCTAAATAAAATTATGATTTCTTTAATCATTTTCTATGAAAAAAAAAACTTATTTAAAAATTGAGGTATGGATTTTCGCATTTTTTACGGGACAGGTTCCAGCATGCTTCAATGGTGATGTTTTTGGGATGTTTCTGCAAAACTTTGAAGGTTCCATTGCTGTTCATTGAACCTGGTGTTAAAATCAACAGTAAATATTACATCAATAATGTTTTGAAGGGTCACCTGATTTCATTTGAAACACCACAAGAACTCATCATACTGTTTCCAATAAGACTCTTCACCGTCCCATCAGGCGAAAGCTCCACAGGCTTGCTGTGAGGACAATTTTATCGGATTTTATTTCGTCGAGTGACATTTTTCGTACCTCTTCGACTTCTATGCATGGGGCTACATGCTGAGCAAACTGGGAAATTCCAAAGGACTAACCGTGGGAACTTTTAAGAAACGTTTGGTGAAAATATAGAATGACATGCCTCAAGATATCATGCGTGTCGCTTTCCAATGACCTTATACTTCACTGACAGGAATTTCCACTCACCCTGTATATCATTATATATTTATAATTCCATTAACCACAATCATCTTTCTTCAGGATAAACGAAAAATGCTCTCGATTAATTGAAAATCAGGCAACTACAACGGAAGTGGAGTTGATGTAGATGAAATATGTTTTATTCAAATTGTCGGATTTTCAGGACTGAAAAACCACTTCCCCAGAGAACTGAATCCCATAAGCTTCATCAACCGCAACTGGTTGAACCTTAATGGTTATGATTATAATAAACAAAGACATCATCATCATCATCATCATCATTGTTACTGCCACTATCCCTGTAGCAGATACAACCAAACAAATTTCTAACAGCACATGTTTGGAATTCTTGCAATGAAACGGACCGGGCAGGGTATGTATACCGCTGAACACATTGTGTCATGTGGTCTTGGTAGACTGAGCTTTCTGATAAAGTAGTTATCCTGTCACCGCAGAGAAATGTGTACGATGCATTACACGCATTTTTTTTTCATTATTACACAAACTAGTTGTCACTCATTGCTAGAATAGGATGCTCGGTAGTGATAATGACACTTATCATTATCCTAATTTTTGTTCGTATTACAATTGTTTTGAACCAAGTGTTGAAATTTATCTATTAACTCATTTACATACATTTTTGTGAAGATTTCGTTTAGTTCATTTCTAGAGATACATTCTAGAAATTAAGAAGTATTATTTTCAGTATATTCCAGAATTGAATGTATTGTTAAATAAAATTGAAATTTTCAAAAACTCACCTGATTGACCTCCAGTCATTTTAATGTTCACCATCTGAATTCGTCTCCGCAGTTCGCGTATCAAACAGAAAAATGAAAATCGCAATCATTGGTGAGTGGTCTCCCGCTGTTCTATTTTATGGCCCATAAACGTAAACTGTCAATGATGGGTGGTGACGAGAGTTGGGTCAGAGAAGCATCGAGCTTGATAGAAAGGGGCTGAATCAAAAACTGGTAAATCTTGGCATCATACATAAACTGGGATTCTGGTGTCGACAGTTTTGCTGGGTGATTCATTGTTGCTGTTGGCTGTTGAAGTGATGGTTTGATTTGGGATAGAACATGGTTCGGTATCAACACATGCCGCCGTTGTAGTTGGTCTAGATTCATCTAACCCGGTGACCTCATCAATTACATGGTTATTGTTGATCCGATTATAATGTTGCTCCTGTAGGGCTGCAGTTTGGGAGGATGTTGTGTTTTCTTGTTCTGGTTGATTATTATTACTGCTGTTGCTGCTGCTAAGGATGTCGGTTCCAGGGGGACCATTTCCGCTGTTACGTCGATGTGGGTTGTAATTCATGTTGACGCTATCGTATCGGTTGGTGCTATCAGTCGCTGTGTACGTTTGGGAAGATGATGAAGGACCGGACTGGGAGCCACAGTTGACCTGTACTTCATTTCGGGCGATAGTATTTGGTGAGGTTGTGATTATCACGACGACTGAGGCTGCTGGGCAATCTCGTTCACCTCGGTAGCCATGTCATACCCTCTCGGTCCCGTTAGATTGTTGTTGCTGTATCTGATGCTGTTGACCGATTTGGGTTGTTGATGAGTAGCTGAATATAGGATGACATGCGGAATGGAAACACAATTGTATATTGTAGTGAAAACCAAAATGGAAATTACAATAAATTGCCGGAATTTTCACTTCTGCAAAATTGATCCCGCCAATAACTATTAATCAGCCGTAAGTATGTGCGGCTTCATATTTTTACGCGATCTCAGATTTAACGATTGCACTTAAACGTTACATCTAATATTCACACACACTATTATGGATAAAATTCGTGATTGGAATTGTTCTAAGGCGTCAATATTCATGTTCATAAAAAATCCTCGAACTCACTTTTGATAATAGTCACATTTTTAGGCAAAATAAAATCAAATTCGTTGCATAGATCATTGAAGGATCGCAAACACAAGTTAAAACAATTATTGAATCCGAAGTTCGTTCTGTGAAACGGAATTGTCAGCAATGGTGAGTTTCGGAACCGACGAGGAGGAATTTTCCACGGAATCAATTCTAGAAGTTCGGGACAATTCACATGGCCCATTAAAAGTCGAAGATGAACAGCCGTTGCAGTTTAATACGTCTGGCTGAGAGGGTTTCCCAATCAATCTACTTGCATCGTTCGGGATAAAAGGGGAAGCTTGACTGGATCATTCAATGGGAGCCGACGCAAGGCAAATCTCATGAAACTTTTCTGAATCCGCTCAATTGCAAGAGTATGCGCGACGTAAGATGAAGACCTAACCGGTCCAGCGTATTCTATGATGCTGCGAACTAGCGAACAAAAAAGCGTCTTGAGGCAATGAACGTGAAACCTGAAGTATGAAGACGTATAAAACCAAGCACAGTGTACGCTTTAGCAATAACGATGCTCATCCCAAATGACATTGCCAAAACCATCTAGCTTTATTTAGTTTTATTAAAGTTTAATGAAAGCCATTAGAAATCAATTTGGTTTTATTATGGTACCAAGAGGTGCCAAGGTTTATGAGAACTTACACAGCTTGTTTACAACGATTTACAAAAACTTGTTTTTTTCAAATTCTGTTTACTCCTATCAAAAATTTTATGAACTCGTAAAATGCTGTGTTGAAATGCCGTTATAGGACTCATTCTTATTATCTTATCATGGTCAGTTGAAAAAGCATTTCAAAACCATTTTGCCTCCAGGAAATGCATTAAACGGCTAATTGGCATTGAGGGAAGTCACCAAATGACCAAACAGTTTTATAGTAGTCATTGCGACGATAAGTTGTTTTTTTTTGGAAAAACTGTGGTTTTTTCGAATCATCATATTAAAATATAAGGAATAATTGAAATGTGGAAAAATAAAAGAACCGGATTTTAAATGTAATGCAAATGAACTGTACATTGAAGACAGATTTTGGCATTCTTCTACAATACCTGATTGAATTCCATAAATTTTCAGGAAATTCATGACTAATTTATCTAATTTATTTGTTAAAAATTTGGTTTTGTTGTTGTTAACTCGCATAACTTCCGAGGTGCATTAATTTTCGGCCCTTATCGTGCCAATATTCACCATACAATTAAATGTTCATCTGATTTGGAGCATGATACGCTGTGAA